>JAYJMF010344980.1:0-12142 GCA_036873715.1 Salvia sclarea
CCCCACCCCTCTCTTCTCTCTCCACCGCTACTTCCCCCCCCCCCCCCCTCTCTCTCTCCTCCACCGCCCACCCCTTATTTTCCCCCAATTCCAGATCTCAATCCCAATCGCAAACCCTACCCCCAAATTCCGCCATGGCCACGATCATCTCCCCCGACGACGACCACCACAACATCCCCACGGCTACGCTCGCCCTCCCCTCCGCCTCCGCCGCCCCGGCCCCGCGGCGCCTCCCCCCGCCGTGCTGGACTCCCGAGGAGACCGTCGCGCTCATCGACGCCTACAAGGACAAGTGGTACTCCCTCCGCCGCGGCAACCTCCGCGTCGGCCACTGGCAGGAGGTCGCCGACGACGTCGCCTCGCGCTGCCCGGCCAACCCGCCCAAGACGCCCGTGCAGTGCCGCCACAAGATGGAGAAGCTCCGCAAGCGCTACCGCGCCGAGATCCAGAGATCCGCCGGCGGCGCGCGCAGATCCGCCTCCTCCTGGGCGCACTTCCAGCACATGCACTCCATGGAGAAGGGCACCGACAACCCCACCCCTCCGCCGTCGTCCTCCTCCTCCGAGGACGACGACGAGGACACCAAGACCAACAGCGTCAAGCGGATCAACGATCTCTACAACCGCCACACCAATCACAACGGCGTTTTCCTCAATCAGAATCCCGATCCAATGCACAACGGATCCACGCCGGGGGTGAGGATCAAGATCCCCGGCGGATTAGGCGGCGGATCGGCGGCTACAGCGAAGGCGTACGGCCATGCCCCAAACCCTAACCCGAGAATAATCCCCAATTCGAGTAGTAATAGCAGTAGTAAATCGGTGGTGGAGGCGATACAGGCGTTGGGGGAAGGATTCATGAGAATGGAGAAGATGAAGATGGAGATGGCGCAGCAGATTGAGGAGATGCGGATGGAGATGGAGCTCAAGAGAACTGAGATGATTCTCGATTCGCAGCAGAGAATTGTCGACGCTTTTGCTCGTGCCATCAAGAAGCCCAAGAATCAGCACTATGCTTCTTAACCTAATTTGTACCAATCGCAAAATTCACTTTTTATTTGTGTTTCACTTTTCGTTTGATAAGAGTAAACATGGTGTTGTTACATTTACATGTTGACAATCAAATCAAAACAAAGCACACGGGCATGTTGAAATTTCTCAAATTTATTGTCACGGTAATACAAATCATTCAACAAACAACTGTTATTTACAATATGTTACACTTGGAAAAACTAGTCTAAAATTCTGTGTGCCATGATAATCAAAGCACATAGCTACAAAATGAGACCAAATCGCATCTCAATCAATCATCAGCATATGAATAATACTCGTGTTTCATGCCACTAAAGTACAGGAAAATTACAAGACATCATCGATTTCCTTTACAGTAGCCGGGGCGGAGCCTCTCTCCGAATTGATGATTTATCATCGCGTCGAATAAACGAATTTGCACCTCAAGGACTTGAGATCCAGCGTTGAAGCACAATCACTAAACATCTATACAATAACTAAGGGCGACAATGAGAGGAATCAATTAAATGTAGCTACGCAACATTGAATTTGACTTGGAACACATCATTCTTCAAGAACAGGAAGCACAATTACAAACTCTCATGATAAAAACACCACCTGACTAGATAAAGCTTCTGTTTCTGGTGGAATCAAACTGTAAGAAACCCATCTTGATTGTGATATAAGTTTATGAGTTCCTCCGACCAACCCTCAACTCATTCCATTAGAGATTTTACTCATAAGGCTAAGAAGAAATGAAATTATAAATTATGAAGTCTTCTAGCAAATGAACCATGTCTTGTTAAATAAAATATGCCCCTATCAACCTGTTCACCAGAAAGTAGAGATGGTAAAGGGAAGTCATCCTATATCCAGTAACCTATACACCCCACAAGCAAAAGTGATTCCATCATCTTCAAAAACTCCTTTTATCAGATTGCTTTGAACTAATTATACATAAAGGACGATGCCAACCACATTCTTTTCATCAACAATGAAGCAGATATATACAGTTTGGCAACAAATTGAACTTAAACAGAGAGCAAGACATTTCAAAATCAAATTTCCAGAACACCACTAAGAAAGCTCATTAACATGGTAGCTCTAAAATTGCCACTCGTCGTATCAGAGTCTTGATCTCTACCAAATTTCACCAAAATCAACTCTTCCTGAGCATACACAACATTTAACTTGGAACTTCTCTTGAAATTGAAGATGGAAGGTCTCCAAAATCGTGTCCCTGTTTCATAATTTTACCATATCCCAAGACCATCTTTTAAGATAATACAAGATTGCCTACTCAACAACTCTCATTTCTGAATATGGCAAAATAATGCAGCACCAATGTTTCTTACCTCTTCATCTCATTTCTGGAAATAGCAAAATCTGTGGCATTAATGATATGCTTAAGTCTTAACCATGAGATCAAAAACCAGAAAACTCGAGAAACCTTAGTAGACAACCTTCACCCAATCGTGATTTCCATTTATTATCTGTTCATGCTCCAACAATAAGATAATTAAAAGAATACCATGTATAAGCATAACACCTCCTTGAATCATCCAGGAACTTCTCCCTAGAAACAGCACATGCGGCCATTAACACTAAACGCACTAGACCTCTCTGTTTTTGTCCAAACTGTACTCCCACAGAATAGATAATGTTTCTTTCCATGTCTTTCACATGATAAAACACGGAGACAATTGGAAAACATATTATTATAAAATATGACATGCTGAAGATGTCTCCTTATGGTTCTGTATCCTTACAGCATACATACAATAAACTGGATGACATAAACCCACACCAGGTCTTAAAGGAGGTCTGATCCACCAGAGCACCTAATTGCTCTAACACTGTACTTGAGCCTCCCTTCCAAGCCATGAATGCTTTTTCATGTCCAAGTCCAACTAATGGCTTCAACTTGATTGTGAGGACTGATTTCAAACTTCAGACCATCCACATCCTACAGCTGCATCCTCTCAATTCCACTCACTGCCATACACAAGTTAAGGTAATCACATTGCTCCAATTCTCTTGAGTGCAGCACTTAGGCAAGATGATGCATAAACTATAGCTTCAGGTAGCATTATGATACTACAAGCAACCCACCATTAGAATACCACAACCTTCTTCAGCCTTACCAGAACTATCTAATTTATTTATCAGCAAAATAGCATGGAATGTACAAAAGATATCAATATGCATGTAACTGGACAAAAGACAACCTAGTTGCATACCTTAATAGTATGACCCAGAACCACTACTTCCCATGTAGCTGCTACCACCCATACTGCGTCCGGGATAGACGTTTGAGTACGAGCTGCCACCAACCTAAAATTCACATGCACGAGCTCACTTCAGAATTACATGAAAAAGATACCAAAATAATCACATAATTAGACTTCAAACTTAAAAACATACATCACTTCCTCGCGATATGTAATCACCACCAAAGTTTGATGAGTACACCCGACCAGAATCACTACTACCATAAGGACCTGAAATGAGAAACGGATAAATACCATAACCGATTGACCCCGTTCAGAACTACAGATTAACAGTAGCGATAGAATATTTATATCTTCGTATTCAAATCTGAAAGCATACCTCCACTATAACCCATACTCTGACGACTACTGTAAAGCCCATGTGCCTCTTGACTAGACATAGAGCTTCGACTTCCCCCATATCCCATGTTTGACCTTCCAAGCCTAGCATCAACAAATTAAGGAAATTAAAACCCATGCCCTTACAAGGAAACCACTGGAAGAATCAAATATTACAACCACAGCATACCTGTCACTGTAAGCATCAGTGTAGCGGGAAGCACTGCTGCCAAGATCATAGTCCAAACGTGCACGAGAGTGTCGCATTGCCGCCTCAGTATACCGGGGGGATACATCATCCTTCCATTCACAATTATAGGTCAATCTCAACATTGGATTTCAAACACAGTATGAGAGAAGTTATCTGAACGTAACATTATACAGAAGACAGTCCAGAAATTACCACTGCAGCATATGGGCGTTTGGACCCAGACATAGAATCATACTCGCGCCCACGTCCCTCGTGGTAAGACGGAGGTGGCCTTTCATATCTTTCACTATACCCATCGTCAACATAAGGTCTTCTTCCTGTAGATCTTGCAGCACCTCCTCTAGGCATATCGGGGTAGCTAGATGGACGGGGAGGATAATCATCTCTGTAGGGTGCACGTCTATCTGAAGTTGCTCTAGAACTATAGTCTATCACAGCAGCCCTACTTCTGGAGTTAAGCTCCTCCCTGTGACCATAATCCCTCTTCAAACCACTCTTGGGGTATGATGGAACTGCAGCAACAAGACATTTAGGATGCAATGGGGAAATAGGAAATGACCTAACAAGTTAAAGTGTAAAGCATACCAGGTGGCCTCCTATCATAGGACCTTGGCAAGGGAGCAACAGGCCTGGCCCTTTGAGGGACAACCATAACTGGTCTCCTCTCTCGCACGGCAACAGGCCTTCTGAAACTACGGTCAACAACAGGAGGAAGACGAGGTGGGATTCTCGAGGTACGAACAGGGATAGAACGTGGTAATGGGCGGCTCCATGGACTCCTGGCACTTCGAACTGGCCCACGCCCAGGTCGAAAATCTCCTCTAGCAACATGTTTTCCTTTGCCTCTCTGAAGCGGTCTGGACAATCTGGCCCTGACTTTGGCCTGAAATACACTGCTGTTTAGTACAGCTTAACAGCAAATTACAGGAAATAAACATAATATCATGATTTGAAAAGCACCTTGCTTGCCCCTTCACCCAATTCCTCATTATTGATGCTTTTGGCACAAGTTACTGCTGCATCATGGGAGTCAAAAGTGACAAAACCAAAGTCCTTTCTCCTGGCAGATGGCATATTACGGGCAAGCTCAATTTTCTCGATCTCCCCATAACTTTTCAGAAGTTCCTTGACATGTTCCTCATCCCAAGAAGCAGAAAGACCATCCACAAACACAGTCTTAACCTAAAATGAAGTTTTTTAAAAGTCAATAAAACATAAGCTATCTAATGTACCAAAACAAATATTAAGACAACTTAAATGCATAAACTTCCCAATATAAATTAAATACTGCTCATCATATTGCATTTTTTTCTCAACTCAATGGTACACCTCTCAAGTCAAGTGACCACATAAGTTGGTGATAAGTACATTTGTAAGAAATTATATAATAAAGAGAAAACATCATAAGGTATCCAAGCTGCTTGGAGAATATCTAAAACCCATACTTCAGCCACACTTCCCATGGGTAATTGACACAGCACACCAATCCTTTTGAATGAAGAGCCAAACTAGTCAGGTTATGTACCTGGGCCATTATCTCATCACCAGGGTCAATGAAGGAATCTGCAAAAGAAACCTTAGCTGGTCTATCGACTCCAAACGCAACATCCCTCTTCTGAAGACGCTTAAAAGCATCCATAGCATCAGATCTCGAGGAGAACTCTAAGAACGCAAAACCCCGATTCAGGCCTACATTGTTACTATCTTCAACCAATGTCAAGTCCTCAACATTCTCAAGTCCGTAATGCCTTAACTTATCTTTCAACTGGAAGCAAATTACATAGCAGTCAGGATTAATTAAGCAACTACCTCAATCTAAATTGTACCGCTGATCAAAAGTAACCAGTTTACTTACAGCATCCTTTGTCCATGTCCTGCATATGTTACCTAAAAACAGGGTATCACTGTCCTGGCTTGGTGTCACACCACACTGCTTGCCACAAACCTGGAATTTGGGTTGGTCAATTATAAGTGTGCAACATTATAACGAAAACAACTAGTTTTAGCAGCCACATTAGTATAAGTACCACTGGGTTTTTCAGGCTAGCACAAGCTCGTCTTGCTTGTTCCACAGTTGCAAAACGCAAGAACGCAAAACCTTTGTTCTTTTTTGTTTGTGGATTCATCATAAGCCTGACTTCAGTAACCTCACCAACTTCACTGAAAACTTTCCTAAGGTCAGCCTCAGTTGCATCCTTATCCAAACCCCCAACAAAAATTTCAAATTCCTTCCGCTTGCGTCTCTCCTTAAATACTTCGTGATGTTCTTCTTCCTCGGCAGCATAACCCATCTCGGTTTGCTCCCTTTCAACATGCTGGTCATCTTCCTCGTTATCAAGTTCTTCATGGATACTATCCATTTCCTCCTCAACTACATCACCCTCTTCTTCACCAACATCCAATTCTTCAGGATCTTCTTCCACTTCACCTACATCTTCGTGAGGATCTGGCTCAATTTCCTTTTCATCATAATCTACAGCGCCATACTCTTCAGGTTCGTATTCAGGTTCATTGTCCTCCAAGTCTAACCGCTCATCTTTCTCATACTCGTCTATGGATTCTTTAGGATCTTCATCCTCTGCCGTATAAAACAGGAAAGTCGCATCATCCAAAGGAAAGTCAACTAATTTGAACCACAAAAATGATGCAGATATTATGTCCCGGCCATAATAGCCAGTAACATTAGAACCATAGTACAAATCTTATGGTTATCATTAGCAAGTGATCCTCCTTCGCACATACCGCATATAAATATGCTAGAACCTTTAATACTACAGCATAGAGAACTTTTGATTTAATAGTCCATATCTAAAGTTTATATCCTTTTATTGCTCTTCAGACCACAGACGTAGCAAAAAATATAGCACCTAAAATATCAGCTGTCACAAGACTACTCGGCCACTGCTTTCTTTCCAGAGCTAGAGTACAGTACACACTACACAGCTGAGAGATCAAAAAAGGAGCATAGCATTTAGCTTTTGTTGCAAAAATCTTTAATCGTACTTATACTGATTAGGCTCATACAGTGAAACTTATGAATAAAGTAGACAAAAACTGAGGGTTATTTGATTTCCTTTATAGGAAGTGCCAGGAAGAGGATTCTGATAAAAAGAGAACTGCTGAAGAAGATCCTTCCTGATCAACAGTCCAACTCTCAGAAGGGGGAAAGAATGTCCAAAAACGAAAAATCAGGAAGATTCGGCCAACCATAGATTAATGGACAAGGAAAAGAGAACAGTCAGATACTGAACGTAACAAGAAAATGGGTTGCAGCAGGGTTTCTACATGCAAGCTCCATTTTATCTTTTGTTAATGAGTTATTTCGAGTAATAATAATAGAAAATTTAACATGGCTCAAAAGTTGCAAACCCTAATAGAACATGTAAGAATTTACCTTGCTGCACTGTAAGTGCTGTATACTACAGCTAAGATGGATACATGCTAAAATTTCAATTTAATACGGTCTATGTGGCATGCTCCTCCATTCCACATTCTCCATCAGCACAATAGTAAACATATCAATGTATCATAGAACATATCATTAAAATGTCAAATTATCAGCATTATTGTGCTCCAAATAAATATTAATGCTACAAAGTATACTGCAAATTCATGTGGAACAGTAACACATAAGAAATCAACCACAAACTTCATCTACGTGTTAATCCTACGGTATTCTGGATATACAATAACTGATATTCATCTTTACGAAAGGAATAAAACTGACAGACAATTCAGGTATACTTCATCAGAACGGCGCATATCTGATATATATCTAACTGTTAATTTAATCGCGTCATAACTTAACATCAAAAAAGTTAGAAATAATTAAGGAAAAGGATATGGCTTACTCTTTACAGAAGAGTCTTCAGTCTCAAACGCAACTTTCTCCTCAGCTCTGCCCTTCTCCTCCTGCGCCATCTCCTTTCCCACTGCTACCGGCTTTCTTTCCTCCGCAAACTCAATATCCTCCAATTTCACGTTCGATTCCTCAGTCAGGGCCTGTGCCTGCGCATTCTCCGCCGCCGCAGCGGCGGCGGCGGCGGAAGCCGCCCGTCCCCGCAGAGCTCTCTTGCTCCCCGGCCCCGGCGGGGTTTTCTTCGTCGATCTCGGAGGCATTCTTTTTCCCGATCAGACTCGCAATAATTTAATCGAAAACAACGAGATAATCTCGGAAATCGGCAACCGAAAAATAAAATTATCGCAATTTGAGTCAGTAAAGATTAAAAGGTAGGTATATGAAGCGTATGCACAAAGCGAAAGAGGGATATAAAGAGAAACCCTAGCATTCAAGATTGAGAAAATCTGTTTTCTTGGTACGAGGAGGGCGAGGCTTTATTTATACGGGTGTTGGATCCTCTGTTCCCGCATACAGGATGCTTTTACTTTCAGATGTTACTGACCGAATCGTTAGTCGACACGTGGGCTCATGTAGCGTGTTGATTGGTTTGGAAGGTGAAAAGTATCGGAGCTCATCGCACCAGATCTGACGGTTTCTGGTGAAGCGCCAACACACCGCTTACCTAGATGCCGCCACATCACTTTACCAAGTGTAGTCCGTTATATAGATTTTATATTAATTAAATTTTAATACACATGAAAATTTAATGTAACAAATATATAGTGATTTATGTAACACCAGATGATTATGCGTATATTAGTGATAAATAGAGAGTTCGAGTCATTTTGGGTGCTGACACTTTCTCTTTCATTGATAGATTGGGGATTTGAGTTATCTAAAATGTACTAGTGTATAATCTCAAAAGAGAATATATTAAAATTACGAACCATGACATATATAGGGGAAAATTTAGGTTTGTGTAATGTGTGTTTTAGGTAAACCAAAAAATAGGAAAACAATGTGCAATTTCCCGTGCACAATGATCCATGGGTGAGATACTCAAGTAAGTAAAAAGTACACAAATAAAAATAAATTTTAATCTGTTTATTCATATTTTATACAAAATTACTATATTTGAAGCATCGAGACATTTTTTATATTCCATCTAAACATCAAGACAATATATGATGGTTTTTGCTTCTTTTAGTTCCACGAAATTGAATCTCCACTTAACTATTTTTGTTTGCCACCAATTAAAATTTGAACCATATTTCACTCACTTATAAAAAAAGGGCCTTTCATCCATATATTAGTAGGCTTACGATTAGTGTTTACTTAAAATTGAAAAAACACTATGGACTTTGGCATTTGCTTTTAGTCCCGTAAAATTATACTAAGCGATTGGCCTCATCTAATGGGGCCAAGACCCTTAACTTTAAATAAAACACTATCTATATTTAGGGCCTATTTGGTTGGGCATGTAAGGAAAAGGCTAGTATGAATTACTCTTTCCGTCCCAACGAACATGGACATTTGCTTTTGGGCACAGAGTTTAAGAAAAGCTGAAAAGTTGTGTAAAATAGTGATATGAATATATATTATTTAAATTGTGTGAGTGATAAAGGTGTCTTAAAAAGGAAACGTCCAAGTTCGTTGGGACGGTCCAAAAATGAATAACGTCCATATTCGGTGGGACGGAGGGAGTATCTAATATGAGAGAGTCAAGAAAAGGACATATTAATTAATAAGGGGGAGGGTTGGAGTTGTATAAAGGGTCTAATAGTGGTTTTTGGCCGAGCCCTTATTTTGTAACGGGATCTTACTATTATATTTTGCCTTATCAAATGGGGTAAAAATGACATATTATTTTAATAGTATAGCCTTTTAACCCCTACCAAAGATACCCTTTTGCGTTTCATGCATTTGCAAGCAATAAAATATAATCATCTTTCTTTCATAAAAATCTAGACCACTCAAAAGCAATCACGAAGATGGCAAAAGAGAGACATCACAGTTTCTCAAGAAGAACACAGACTCCATGCCGAGGCTGTATGGCCAATCTAAACACCGGAGAATGGCAATACGCCGGCGAGAGAGACCAGCTAAACCTGAGGAGGATAAGCGAGAGAATGACCTTCAGCTCAGCCATGGCGAAGTGTTGCCCTGCACACGCCCGGTTCCCAAACCCGAAGGGCATATAAGCCTGTGGGATCTTGCAGGCACCCGAGACCCCATTCACAAACCTCTCCGGCCTGAACTGATGCACGTCCGGGCCCACAGCTCCCGATCCTGGTGCATCCGAGGAATCGGGACCTGGATGTTCGCCCCACTCGGTATGTTGAGCCCCTTGAAATGGATATCCTGCAGGGCTTCCCTCACAACATACGCCACCGGTGGGTATAGCCTCAGCGTCTCTTGAATCACCATATTCAGCTGCAACATAATTGTTGTGACGGAATAGGATTAAGAGCAATGACAAACATAAACGTAAAGAGACACACGGATTTACGTAGTTCTCCAACTTTGTGTTGGCTACGTCCACGGGCAGAAAAGGAGAACAAATTATAATAGGCGGCTAGGTTTTTCGGATTACAGATTCCAGCTCTAATTAAAGACCATATGTATAGACTATAGTACTAAGAGAACACATCAGACGGGCTCATCCAGACCTAAGAGCAACATAGTTGCTATGCATGTGTTAGAAATATACCACTTTCATGCTGCGGAGCATATCTGATGTGGGCATGGGCGTGCTCATGCCACAGATTTGAACCACCTCTGCACGAGCACGAGCCTGCCAATCCGGATGGGCGGCCAGCATCATCAAGCACCATGATGCGGATAGCGCTGTAGTCTCATGGCCAGCAAGATAAATGTTCTTGCAGTTATCAACGATGAACTTGTCTAGAGTCATATCTGCAGGTATATTCTTGCTGTCATCGCCTTCGTTCTCAGCTGCAGCGAGCAGCAGCTGCAGAAGGTCTTTCGTATCACTACCATCGTCACTACTGCGCCTCTTGACAGCGTCTAGTATCATCGAGTCAATCTCTCGTTCCAACCTCCATAGCTCTCTGTTGTGCTTAGTCGGAAGATGCCTCATTCCTGGAACCCCGATGCTCCCTCTCGACATCACTCGTTGCAGCGATTGAAGTTTGCTGAATATCTTCTCCCCTTCGACATAGCTTCTTCCAAAGCAAGCTCTCGAGATTATATCAGCTGACAAGCTTCTGAAATCCTCATCTACTGTGACTTCCGCCTTCGTCTCCCAAGTTTTCAACATCGCTGCTGTGGATTCAGCCATCAAGCTCACCATACCCTTCCACCACACACCAACAAACAAATCAGCAAGCAAAGAAACTAGAATTAGGGTAAAATTGAAACATTTATGTACCTTGACTCTCTCTAGATAGAATTCAGGTGCAATGATCTTCCTCTGATGCGCCCAGTAAGGCCCGTTCGAGGAGAGGATGCCTCTACCGAGCAGAGGACCGCGTTCTGTCGACAAATACGAAGGTTTTCCGAGGTTCAAAGAGGTGCAGAGGCTCATCTCCTTCACCATCTCTGCATCAGTAACGCAGAGTAGCTGTATGGTGCCGGTGGAATACAAAAATGTAGCTCCTGTCACAATAGCTCAAGCAAATTCGATTTGAGATAGCTGAATATATCCACAAAACATCAGTAATCAGAAATCACAATCATCGAAACTCAACATACCATTTTGAATAACTATTTAGTCCATAGCTGAAAAAATGGCGGTTGAGGAATTAAAATCGAACAGGTGATATTCACTCACCGTATTCATTCCTCCACTGCTCGAGATGGGGAAAAACGGCGGGGAACCAGTGATGAGCCATTTTTTCTGGGGATTTGATCTCAATCGGCTTCTGAGATTCGGCAATTAGTTTGATTAGAGGTATATTGCCGTAGAAGATTGAAGGAACGGGGCCTCTGATCCCTTGCTTCATGATTCCCGATCTCAATCTTCTCGGCCTTGAGATTGAAGCGTCGAAGACTTTTGCAAACAGTAGAAACAGAGCTCCCAAAAGTAGAGAGAGAAGCATCTGCGCCGCAGCGATCGTCGCTTGCTCCATTGCTTAGTAATTGCAGAAATTTGATGGATTATACTTGTAAACGCTTCACATCTATGGGGATGAATTCCATAGCTAGCCATTTATCAATTCTACGAGCTCTGTTGTTTCTACTGGCATATAGTGATGAAGTTCTCTGGTTTTCTCTACTTTCTCTCTCCAAATAAAGGGTAAATATGTCTTTCACGTTATCCCAATTTAATCATGTTGTTATTTTAATCCTAACGTTTCAAAAGTAATTAATTAATTACGTATCAATCGAACTCCAACGTTAAACACAACCTGATTAGCGGTTTTTTCCATGGAGAAGGGGTGTGCACAGCACCCCCCTCTCACATGACAATATTTTATTAATAAAATATTTTATTGTGAGAGGGGGGTGC
>JAYJMF010345001.1:0-12140 GCA_036873715.1 Salvia sclarea
CATATAATATAGGCCATTGATTTTGAGAAAACTACAAAATTGCCACTCAAATCAAAATCAATTTGAAATCAATTTTTTAATTTGGCTCCACATTTAAATATAGTATAGATGTGACATGCCTATTAAAGAATTACTCCAAAATAGACAGAATTAATTCTTATCTTTATTAAATTGCAACCGACCTACAATTTTAAAAGCAAACGTAACGATCAAGTCCGTGTAATCCAATTGACCAATATTTTTCTTTCAATTAATCAGTTTTCAAGCATTTCCTTGTTTGCTTCCATGCTTTTTCAACATGTTGTTTTACTTTGTTTTTTTGGCAAAATTAGGTGTCACAAACAGTTATTTCTATCTCTCTTTTCCGCCAAATCATAATTCATACTACAAGTTTCGGAAAACGCCCACTTAGATCTGCGAATATTAAAATGAGATTATTTGCTATTTATGAATATGCTTTTATTTGTACTCCATTTCACGAGACTCCGTTACTTTTTCTACCGTGACTTCTCCAATTTAAGTGAAATTAAAAAAAACAAAAGAATATGTGATAGACGAGAACTCGACACCTCTTTATTTATTCCCTCTAACAAAGTATGAATCCATCTATATTAATAGTATTACTTTTCTTCATTTCTTTTTCTTTTGGGTGATCAGGAATACTAGTATTTTGAGTAATATTATTCTTATTGTATCAACTTAATTAAATTCTAGTACAGTAGTACTTATTTATCTCGCTCCATGATAGAACAGTTAGAGGCCAACATAGACATATCTGAAAATGACATATGCAATATACAACAATTAAATTAAAATACTTCAGGTCAAAAGAAAATTAAAAGAAAAGGGGAAAAGCAATTTTGTCGTGTAAACTGAAAATGATGCATTTAATTTCAAAGTACTGAAAATTATTCTCACATTCTCACTAAAAAAATATTTTAATTAAATCATTTTCCTCTGTGTAATACCTCCATGCTTTTATTAGTCTATTATTTATATTGAATAGTAATCGAGTTGATAAATTCGTTTCACTTGATTGCCGTCGAAACCGTATAAATTGGGAAAAAAGAAAGTCGATAATACATATGCTTAGTTAGATGCCACAGAAATAACGAAGAAAACAACTGGAAGACGTAATGCAAAACCGCAAAAGCACATGTAGTAGTAACATTTTGTCATTTCAAAACATTGCAAATTTCAAATATGATCAATCAAAGAATTTGCAGAGTAATAAAACTTAAAAAAAAAAATAGTTAAGGCTTACGCCAAACACGCCCTACCTTAATGAGTTGATAGCAGCTTTTAATAGGTCGATAGATAATGGAGTTCGCTTATCAATACAGCTATGTCCGTACGAATGCAAGGACGACACGTGTCATCAGATTCTAACTCCTACACATATTGCTATTTTTAAACTAATTTACTACTCTTACCTAATTTAAATTCTTTAAATATTATAGATCAGATATAAATAAATATCTAAGATGGATACAAATATCAATTTGGCACTATTATTTCTATTTACACTATGTTTCTCGTCGAGGTTGATAAATATCACAAACTTGTTTCTGGATACCATGAAAATTAGGTGGTGTTGATTGTTTCAGTTTGTACCTATATATATTTATTTGGTCACGAATAGCTTTACTTATATTATGTCTCCATTTCCCTTCCCTAATTAAAAATTAAGTAAAGTGAAAGAGAACAGATTTAAAGTTAATAATATATGTAGAAATCCTCGTTGTCCAAATTGAAATCAGCATTCTTTAAATTATCAAGATAATAATTATATATATATATATATATATATATATATATATATCCTAATTGTTTCTATGCAAACTATACTCATATAGGTACGTCGGATATGATTTAAAATAAAAAGGTGTTATATTGCAAGTTAATTAATTTTAACATTTCAAATTTGCTAATCTTGAAAATGCTTCGTAACACTTCAATTTGCAGTAAATTCATCTTCCCCAATTCTTTCGACGAAACATATGGTCAATAGGTGACATGACAAATTGATTATCTAAAAAAGTACTATAAACCAAGATGACGATATTTACCCTTCAACAAATAACTAAGAACATAAAACAAAATAACAACAAAATATAATAACATTATTAAATTATGAACCGATCGACGAGCATATTCCATTTAAGTGTCGCCCACTGTTTCACACCCTATCTCTTCTATGATTTTATATTAAATTTCTTCATTTATATGTTATTATAGCTACACTAATTGTCGCGACGCCCATAGATTGCAATTAATTAAAGCCTAATTATTGAATGATCAATCAATACATGATAAAGACAGGAATGACTGGCTAGCTGTAACTATATACTATCAATTGTCATAAACCAAACATATAATGTATTCTCCGCCACTATGCATTCCCATCAACTAAAAGAAATGCTATTATATCTATAATTAATTAGGCCAAATTGTGGATAGCTAAATAATTTGAAGCTCGGGAACCTAAACTGAAACAAATAAATATTAAGGAACCAAATTGTGGCATGAATATTTTACTCATCATTCCATAAATTAACCCGTGCTAATTCGTGAAATGCAAATAAATATCTTTATTATAAAGCTATTTCATTGATACGTATGATATAGTAACTGATAAGAAAATTTATTGATAATAGCTGTGACCCTTAGAATCTTGCCATCCCCTCAAATAATGAAGAGTATCGATCTATTTCTTGTAGCACTCCAATATTATTACTACATGTACATTTTCTTATATCAAAATGATTTCTTAGCTTTATCTGCATTAATTATTTTTCCATATAATGATGTAATTCCCTACGCAAAACTTTTAGGTTTTTCCATATTTGTCTGTTATTATCTCTAGCTCATTGAAATTTTCATTTTGTTAGCCGCGGTACTGTTTTGAGGTATCAGAAAGTCTTGATAAAATTCAAACTCATAATTGTAATATTGATATTGTTTAGGCCATATAGTGAGAAAATATTAGTCCATATTTGAGTTTGACTTGGTGAATGTTCGTTAAGTAAATTCCTACTTATACCGTTAATATGAAATTAAACAACGACACATTGGTCAGCTGAATCATCAAAGAAAATGAATTAAGATGCTAATACCGTTGAACCTATAGTATGTTAGTTAGGATTTAAATATAATAAATATTTCGATGTTGAGCTTTGGGACAATGGCCTATGGATGAACTTGTAATTAATTAAAAACATACTGAACAAAGACTTTCGGACAATCGCAATGTATTTCCCTTCTAAAAAGTTATACTATATTCTTTGTTTTCTTGGATAAATATATAAATTTTTAATGATCAGACTTGAATTTGGAACATTTGGTTGCAGACAGAAATTAATCAACAAATCTCTAAGCATTCATCAATATATATTGTTAATGTAAAATGTTTCATATAATGTACACGTATTGTTGTGTTTGTTTTTGTGTGAAAGGAATGTACACGTATTATTTTCACAACTAAAAATGAAACACGATTACAAATTGGAAAAAAGGTATTGTACTTACCAAATAGAATGAGAATAGACTAATAACTACCTTTGGAATAGAACCAAACCTACAATAGTCCCACATCAATAAAGAATTCAGATTCTAAAGATTATTCAAAAATAAATTAATCAATCAAATAAATTAATCAATCACTCAAATATTTAGTCCAAAGGTGATGATTCTACTTAAGATAAACGCAAGAGACAAACTTGGTGGTGCTGTCACCACAAGCAAATAAAGATATAGAATTTCTTATCCACTTGACACTTGTTTTTTTCTTCTATATACACACTATTTACAACTTTTATGAGTTAAATGGATAAACTATGATTTTCCAAATCCCAAATAAAAAAAAAATTATGAATTCAATCTGTAACTATTTGTTTATTGACTAATAATAGTATGCAATGATAAATATACGTACATTGAGGAAATAATGAGAGAGATTTACGTATATAATAGAATCGAAACACTAAGTTTTTTGTTTCTCTTTTAGGAAAAATAGTAATGATTATAGAAACATTGTTAAATTAATATTAGTATCACTAAGAAGCAAGAAAATATAACAAGAAAACAAGAGTTGGCGATTTGAGCCACATGAGATGACAGACGAAATTACTTATATTAATGAAAACGTATTTTCATCTTTTAATTTTCTATAATATATCCAGCATCATAGAATTCGAAGACGAAATAATAACATTAATGAAAAAAAAAAAATCTTCATCATTTAGTTTTCCACAATTTGTTCTGCATCACATATTCCGAAGACAGAATGATGGGCCATCTTGCTAAATTTTTAAGAAGATTCTTATAGGATGTGAAAAAAAATTAAGGACACAAAACACCATTAACCATATATGTTATGCCATCCGATAAAGTAAAATTAATATCACTAAACCCAAATTAATCCGGTAATACACAGAAAATGCGATAAGCCAACCAGAAAGAACCAAAACCTGCAAACTACATATATGAAAATGAAGACGATGAATAAGACCGCACGACACAATAGGTTCGTATGAGCACAATAACAACACCAACACCAACACAATAAGGGCTAAACAACTGATTTTGGCAGCGCAATCATCGTGTCAAGATTCATTATCATAGCAAGTTTCTTGTGAAAGTGTAATTCTCCAATGGAAAAGGATTGTGCAATATACAAACTGAAAGAATGTTTTAGCCATAAATTACAGGGGATAAAACTCATAATTTAAAAAGGAAAAAAGAAGAAGAAAAAGACTAGCTAGTTGTTGATGATTAGCTTACAACAAAATTGATGATGCGGGCTAGCAGATGGAACAAATATCGCGGGTCCTCGGTGAATCCTTCTCTTCGATACCCCTCAGAAATGCTCTCATCGAGAGGTGTTGTGAAGCACAGGTCATAAACGATGCCAACACAATGCCTACCGCTACCATCAAACCTAACCTGTAAAACATATGCATGTGTTACAAAATCACACACCAAACACTCTTCACTCCACACTCCATGCCATACTAGGTTCAATCAAATTACCAAAACTGTAAACTAAGTCGTAAAAAAATAAGGTGTTCTTCAACACACTAGCTGAATTGAACTCAGCCACACCACAGTCTTGCATGTAATTGAAAAGAGATCCATTCAGCCAACATTTCATCATTTACAGAGAACATTAACTGCTTATTTATGCAACTCTTTCTGTTGGCTTTAAGATGTATATTGATTTATATCATTATCAAATCCAGAAATCATCCATAATGAAAAAGTCACTATTTTATGGGAGCTGCCTTGCAACTTTTCTTACTGCTCCCCTCTAAAGTCCATCCACCATGGTACATCCATCCAGTGATCTATTGTATATCTTATATCACAAAACATGTTTTCTCCAATACAGAAAAATGAAAGATTATCATCTACTTGGCTATTCCAATTTGAGGAAACTCTTTTATTCCATTATTTGGTTTAGGGAAACTCTTTTATTCCATTATTTAACTATTCCAATTTGAGTAACTACTCGTCAAACAGTCAGAGAACTCATTGTTTTAGTACAGCAGCATGCAACGGTTGAATTCTAGAATGCCTTGATCAACATGGGATAATATATAGAGTCCATCACAAAATTCTGAGTGTAGTTCTAAAATAGAAGGTAATGTCAAAAGAGAAGAAAAAACTGGCTCTCTGTTATATCAACTGTGGAATCTTCATGACTCATGATACGAAAGGAGTATCTTATGTTGTGTAATAACATGCAGTACTTAGATTGAACCTAATGGCATAGATGGTATCAAGTATATAAATATACACAAATGTAAGGCCACATCAATATAGGAATTGGATTCTCAAGATCTTCAGATCAAGGAGTTCTAAATCCTAGACAAGCAAACACTGAACAAGTCCATAACATCTCAAAAAAAAGAGAGAGAAACAAACAATAAATGAAATTTGAAATTATGAACATAGTCACATTACATTTTTTAAATATCAGTTCTCTGAACATCTAGGACATTTCGGAACCCAATCGATCCATAAATTTCACTGGAAACTTCTTAAAATAATCTTCACTACTGGACCACTAAAAATTAAATCAGTTTCTGTTTATCTCAAGTATTTTTTCCAAGCAAGTAAAGTAACAACTGTTAGCCTACAACGGTTACTTGTCTCAAGTTTCGGTATGTAAAATTTATATTTGGCCTTCATATCATTTTGTAAAGTGCTAATTTTTCTGTAAAAATAAGCCGGTAGTGACCTTCTCCCCTATCAATATTAAGCATCTAGTAACCAGTAATATGGATAATTCAGAAGTCCATCAATTAGTTGTCCACAGATGCCATTTTAAAACTAAGGCCGAAAACTCTTTTTCTCAAACAAATAATTAGCTATAGGTAAGTCCCCAGCATCTAAATATTTATGTAGTAGCAGAGTGAAAATTTCTTAAACTAATGCAAAGATATCAAAAGGAGCGAGAGGAGACAATATAATGAAATACCTCAAAAATAGAGCAGTAACTCCGAGGACACAAGGTAACAGAGGAATTGCCAGGGCAAGAAACGCCATCCCTAACCCATAATACCAAGAAGCAACATTGCAAGATGACAATTGTCGCACATGACCTAATAAGAAACCAAACATAAACAACTCTTATAATCTGAAGATGCAAGATGCAAATAGGATGAACTATGTAAAACCATCCTGAAGTAAAATATACCTTTTCCAGAATCATACTCTGAAGATTCAGGATGTGAGAGGAAAGATGGTTGATGGGCCACATTCTTTCCCCATTGATGGATTATATACAGATAGCCTCCAAACAGTAAGAAGAATATCGTGAATGTCCATTCATACACAAGGAGCAAACCAGTCCATGGCATAACTTGTCGAGGCACAATTGAAAATGAAAGTGCAAAGGAAACTAGAGCTGCCATAAAGCAAACAACCACCGAGATTGCACCCAGAAAAGTAGGAATTTTTCCCAGCGCTGCATTAGGAAACTGTGTTTCCACACACCATCATAGTAAATATATCAGATCATTCAAAGTCAAAAGGTTGAATACCATGCTTACAAGCACTTACCAGGATTAGATAAAAAATGAAACACTCACAACCGACAGTTTGTATCATGTAGATATATTTAATTTGAGTTATACATGTGTCCTTCTTGTAGTTTTTTATTGCTTTACTTTTTATTTGTATAAAGGAGAACATGCATCTTGACTAAGTTCGTTGGTGAAATATGATCTGTAAACATTTCACTCTCCAATCCTGGATTACATTGTCGTCTCCACCTCCAGTGCCTGTTTATGAACTTTCTTTATCCCCTATCTTGAAAAGATAGGGTCTTGGAGCAGTAATTATGAATTCATAAGATATATTTTAACTTTCAGTGTCTAAGAAGGCTTCAAGCCTCCCCCCAACCCAAAAGGGAAAAAAAAATTAAAAACTCCTATTCACCTCAATATCAATAGAAACGCCTAAACAAATAAAATAATTAATTAATTAGTTAAATATAGCACTTTGCTTAAGAGCCTATTGAACCACCGCAGCCAATAGATTGGACCTCAGTCTGAATTTGTTATTGAAATTCTCCCAGTCCAGATTTATTTGAGAGATAGGATCGACAATTCACAGTAACCTTCTTGTGCACTATGCATTTCTTTATCTTTTATCATATGCATTTTCCATAACAGAAATTGGACAATAATACGATAACAACGCATTTTCTATATCCAACAGTTTTTCTTCCTCATCCAAACAAAAATATCATTCATCAGCAATAATTACTAAGAAGGGTGGTGAGAACAGCACACCTGTTGGTTTGAGCTGATGGAGGAGGAAGTGACAGAAGAGTAACCAAGTACACCTCCAGATCTTAACTTATAGTACAGGTGTCTGATATGATCAAGTAGTGGTCGTGTCTGTAGCAAGATATTATAGTCACAAACTTGAAATGTCAGCCATAACGAATGTGATAATAAAGATCTGCATGAAGGAAAAAAAGTTCGCAGTTGCTAACCTGTAAGGATGAGCGATAATAACAGAAACCAAAGAACACAAGTGGAAGCAGAATAAGAAATTTGACTAGAAGACCGTCATTTGGATTTTGACCCCCTCCAGTCCCTGGCAGAGTTTCTTTAAGCTCTACACGAGCATTCTGCAGTATCAACAAAAAATTCTTAGTCACTGGTCACTGAAAGAACAGTCCTAACATCTAGCCAGCACCACAAGCATATAAGATCATTAATAATGTTGTCATATTGGAAACAGAATTAGTACCTGCCAGACATCAACAGGTTTAACGAGCCAATGAGTCCACCAGTCCCAAGGTTTAAGAGGGCCAAGCGTGTAATGAATAACATGGAGTTCTTTCTCGTCAACCATCCACTGGAAAGAAGAGCATGTGTTAAAATATGAAAAGTTTCATAGTCTTCACAAAAGTTTAAGATGACATCCTTCAACAAAGCATTCCTTCTAGATGTTCTTGTAATTAAAAACATAAGCCAGCTGAATTATATGGTCCACATATTGTCTTCTCTGGTGTAAACATATAGCATTCCAGAAATGTAGTGGTTTTACTTTAAATTTTCTGAAAACAGTGGCAAAGGAAGGGTCAAAGAAACCAGGCAAGAATTTCTGCAATTCTGCATCAAGCTTCCCCTGCTTATAAGTAAGCTCAGCTAGGTTTAGAATCTACAATGAGTGCAAGAAAAACATCTCCAACCCAACCATACATGCAATCATATATAAGTGCTCTTAATCAAGAAATTCTTTGATTGCGCTATTTCTCTTCCTCAGGTATACACTTTTTAGTTCCCCTCAATGCTTCTAGTCCAAATATGCATAATTGGGTCTCTTCCGGTTGCACATGTCCAAAGATCTCAACTAGTTATGAACTTCAAACTGCCCCAAAGAACTCATAAAAAAGTTACTTTAACACCTGATACCCTTTATCTATTATTTATCATCAAAATACTTGAAAAGATTCTATGCTCCAAATCCATATTTTCAATGTATAGTATAGAGCAGGCAATAGTTACAAATCCAAAGACCAATTGTAATATACTACAGAATCATTGCTTTTACACAACTAGCCATCTTGTCAGTAAGCCTAGTTTTCAAATTTTATAGCACCTGCAGAAGAATTTAAAGATGGGTTAAACTCTCAATCCACCCCTAAAATAGAGAAATTGTATTTGAGTTGGGGGAGGGGACAACAACAATGGGGAAAAAACCTGAGACCTATTCCTTTATCCAAGGGCACGTCCATTGCTGGGGTGTCGCAAAGAAACAACTGAAAAATTATGATGAGATCTCCTGCGAGAAATCCTAGCAACCCAAAGATTGGACTCCTTGAATTAACCTAGTAAGCAATATAATTCTGAATATTGAATTGAATAAGTTTTCCCTGCCCGTTCCCAGCAAAACTAAAGGGTTTATAACGCAAATAAAGATGCTTAAGAAAACATGCAAGACTCATAACATAGAGAACAGTCACCCCTCCTCAAGCAAGGGCTCAAGCAGCAGCTAGTGTGATAAGAATTTATAGAATTTCAAAGTTACTTAACCCTGTGTTAGACATTAAGAGAGGAGCAGAATCTAACTGGAGGTTACCTTGTTAGCAAGCATGTAGAGACCAACGTCTGCATTGTATATAGTAGAAAGCCTCTCCATTTGAGGTGTTGGTCTAGACTTTAATTCCTCCTGAGATGCATGAGGGTCAAAAAGGCGTGCATTTGCAAAGTCTGGGAAATATGAGTTCAGAAATCCTTGGTCACCTGTCAGCGACAGTAGAAGATGAGACAAATTAGGCAGGAAATATTGAAGTTAACAATACAATCAAACTTTTAAACACAGAAAAGGTGCCATCTTAACTAATAGATTAGATCATCTGGAGTATGGTTTGAGTTGAACATCTTTCATATGGATGCACAAAAACAAATAACAAGCATAACCTGCCATATCATATCCAATATGAATAATGAGGGGAAAAAAATAAAAGATTAACCTAACATACCATAGCAATGCTAGAAACAAGCAAGGAGAGCCTTTCTTTACAAAAAGAACAGTACGGGCTAATCAGACAATGCATTAAGTATATGAAATAAGTGAGCCATACCTCCAGTGTAAGAGTACATTGTATTTATTTTGCTCGACATGTCCTTGAATACTTTTTCTGATGGTTCAACCACCATGACTCCAGAATTCAATCTTTCTGAATGCTTTAAGTTGGCACAAAATTTTTGACACTTGAAAAGATCTTCAATATCCTTTACTACAATTGTATCAGCATCAAGGTACACCACTGCCAAGAAATAAAAGGAAAACAGACAGGATTAACAACAATTAAGAAATAAAAGAAAAATAGACAGGATTACCAACAATTGCATCAAATTCATCAACAAGTTGAGTTTCAACTCTAACAGCATGTTTCATTACCTATGATATTAGCCAATATTCCACTACCTACTCTATTCAACCTTACTAGATAGAATATCACCTTTTTTGTAGTTGGTCATGTCAAATATTTTAAGCTTCGTATAGACACCCCAAAACCTCGTTGGGCGTATTTGATTGGGATTTTCCAGTAAACTAATTGTTTTCACAATCCAACCATCAGCCTGCACGATCAAACAAGAACCACACATGAGATTATCCAGAGTACGATAAATATTACATAACAGCACTCTCTCGTCAGCATCATGCAACAAGGCCACTTTTTTAGATAAAATTCAGCAAACAAACTCAATATAAAGAATCCCCAGCTACTTGCTTTTCTGGAATGCAAGAAAGCATATAGAGTACCAAATATGAAGGCTTAGGAAAGCGTCTCAGAACTAAACCAAGTAAGTTGAGAAAATTCCCCATGCAATAGAGGCCGGATATAAATATTTCTTCTTTTTATTAAAAGGGAAAGAAAGAAAGAAAGTTCAACTTTGAACTCACAACTCAGATTCCAATCCACCATAATGAAGTTAGCAATTCAACATTTACACGCCAATTAGGCAACTAAGAAGTGCAGAAAACAACCGATCACAATAGGAAAAGTGAGGCAGAGGAATGAATCGCAAAGACAGACCTGAAGCAGATTTTTAGCATAATCGGAAACTCCATCAGAGACCAAAGCAACCATGTCTTTGGTGGAACCGGTGTCCCGAATCGACTTCCCCAAGACTCGCACGCCGAGCAGGAATTCATCGCCGTAGAGAAGCGTGACGTAAGCTTGTTCAGAGTTCTGAGATCCCAAAGCTCCATGAAATCCAATCAATATCGACAGCCAACAGATAAACCCTAATCTCCACGTACTCGACATCGTAGTCCTGCAGATTTGTGATGCAATCTGAGGGAAATTGAAGGAATATATCTCGATTCGAAATGGCTATATTAAAGTCTGAATTAAAGAAGAAATGCAATGATTTTGGTGATAATATATATTGTTGCTGATATTTAAAAAAGTTGGGTGGTCAATTGGTCTGCGTTGTCGTCTCTGTCAGCGTGTAGACATTCAAACTTGAGAGTTCTCATCAACTCTTTCTATTTCAGATGGATGCGACGTTTTTCAGTTTCAGTTATTCTTTTCTACAATTATTATAATTACATTTTAATAGCTCCTTAAACTTATGTCCATCGTATTCATGTACCACAATCCACAGTTAGTATCTTTCTCGACACGGCATTCATTCCTCATACTGTCATACATAATTCAATTTTAGATTCACTCATTATTACTCCGGCTATCATTTTTAATATCACACGCTTAACTTATTGAGTTGTCATTTTAGTAATGGTACTTGACAAAAATGGAAATATATTTGCCTTAAAAATTTGGTCAACAAAAATGGTTATACCATTTTATACACAAATACACCTGAATGCAACTTTTCAAAAACGAGTTATGCAGCGGAAAAATAAACAGCCTGTAGTTATAAATCCTACTGACTGAAAGAATTCTGGTCAGTTGGACTGATAACTAATACGGGCTGAACTTTATCGATTACAAATTAGGCTGTTAGAATTAAGGTTGAAGTTGACTTAAGCAATATTCAGCAAAAACTGATCAGCCAACAAGAGATAGAAAATACTTATCAAAGGCAGTAAAAAGACAAGCCAATTTTACGTGGTTCGGAGAGATCAACTCCTACATCCACGGACTG
>JAYJMF010345012.1:0-12139 GCA_036873715.1 Salvia sclarea
GATACTTCAACTCAACGTGCTTTGTCCTTGAATGAAATGCCGGATTCTTTGCCAAGAAAATAGCACTTTGACTATCGCCGTAGAGAATTCATTTCTAAGTTCTAACGTTGATCTATTTTTTGGGATATTGGTTTTGAGAATCCATCATGGTAATCTGTTGTTATCTCTATAATCTATATATATTGATGAATAATATGATTTTTTTTCCGCTTAGTTTTGGGCCCAAATAAAAGGGAAAAACCGCATCTTTTCTGAAAAAGATCTGAAAGAAACGTGCCTATGATCTAAATTCTAAACAAATTTGCATAAAAAATTCGCAAAATTTAACAAGAAAACTTAAGGCGCCAAGGTTCGAACCTGCGGCAATTGAAGGAAAAACCAAACACTTTACCAACAAGCCACGTACAACATTATCTGAATGTTATAATATACATATATATAAATAAAAATTCCTAAAACTAGGGGCCCCCAAATTTTGTAAGTTGGTTGAGGGCTTGTGGCCTTGCGTGTAGTTCCATGTTTAGGAATTTCAGATTCATGCGACTCAATCAAATATGATACTGTTTCTGACTGGAGGTGCATCGCCTTGATTGGTGGGTCGTCCACAAATATTAAAAAGTTCCCCTTTTTCGAGCACTGCTAGAAATTTCTACTTCTTTGCAGTTTTTAATCGTTGATTTGTTTTAATTGCAGACTTTGGCAACGCAAATCCATTTCTTTTTTCCTTAGTGTTGAATCCATTTGGATTTGGTAAAATTGGGGTTCACTGAAATTTGGCTGCTTCAAGAAGAAATGTCGGCTCGTGCTGCGCAGATTTCTCTCCGGCGACTTCTGTTAATCATCCTTAGTTCTCGACTAACATCAAAGTTGAACTCCAGAAACTCTTTGAAGAGGCCGGTTTGTTGCTGAGTTTTCTTGATGTCCCTTCTACCTAGAGAAAAAGATGGGTGATGCAGCTGACAAGGCACAGGATCTCATTGAATACGCGGTGGAGGATTTCGAAGGCAGATCGTTGGGTAAATCAGTGAAGATCTCATTTTTGTTCTCCCTTAACATCTTGGTGGTCCACTTATTAGACCCACTGATTGCTGCGGGCTATGGGAGAATGGTGTCTTCTCGGATATACAATTTTGCTTTCGAATCTGTCTTGTGCGCGATGAATTGTATTTCTGTCTCTCTGGAGTGGGGTGGGGTCTTCGAAACCATCGCGACAGACGTGACTCAGATTAAGGAGGCTCGTGGTGACCCGGAAATGACGGCTCATGCTGCGCTGGTCTCTCTCCGGCAGATTCTGGATTCCATCCTTGACTCTGGTGGACTGCAAATGTCTGGTAACAGAGCCCATCCACGAGATGGTATGTTTGCTGCTGGATTTTCTCGCAAATGCTTCTGCCACAAATATGCCGGACCGGCAAGATCTGGATGCGACCATCATTGTAAGGCAAAAAAGGTTCTTCTTCCTAGGAAGCTGCATATCGATTTTGTCTGGAGACGCTTCTCTATGTTACTTAAGATCTCCTTGCTCAGGTCATTTGCTTCTCCCGCTACCCTGTTCTTTCCGATCTTTGAGCTCTTGTTCGAGGTGATACTGTTTCTACTTCTTGGAGCCTCATATGCAATATCAATTTGTTTACAAACTGTAAAGTATTTGTTCATAAGATTTGCATTCTGTATTTGTAGTACTATAATTGTAGTCGTAGTTCTAACAACCCAAGATAAGTCTGAGGCTCGAGAAATAGCAAGACTTGTCTCATGCAATAGATGATTTCAGTAACATCATGAGTGATATGATTGAGATTAAGGATGCCTATGGGAAGCCGAGTGACTTGCCTGCTGCTGCTGCTTCGTCTAGACAGGATTTGGGGGGAGTTGGCAAAGATGTCGTAGTCGGACTTGATAGTGACTTGATAGAGATAAAGGCTCGACTGCTTCAAGATTCCTCCAAACACGAACTTGCCTCCATTGTGGGAATGGAAGGCAGTGGTAAAACTACTCTTGCTAGGCAAGTTTTCAATGATTCAACTACTCTTACCCACTTTGACGTCCGTGCTTGGGTGACGGTTTCTCAAGAGTATTCATTGCGAAATGTCCTTCTATGCCTTCTGGATTCTGCACAGATACTCGAAGGGAAAAGACGTGATGGTAATGAAGAAGAATTAGGCGTGCATCTCCACCAATATCTCACGCGCAGGAGATATCTCGTTGTAATAGATGATGTATGGGACACAAAGATTTGGGATTTCTTGAGTAGATTTTTGACAGAGAATTGTAATGGAAGTCGCGTACTTTTGACTTCTCGGCTACCAAATGTGGCCCAGGCGTATGGATTGTCATAGCCCTCTTCATCATATGCGATGTCTCAATTATACCGATAGTTGGGACCTGCTCCGTAGGAAGGTTTTTGAGCAGAGGGTTGTCCATTGCAAGGAAGATTGCAAAGAAATGTGGAGGTCTTCCTCTTGCAATTGTTGTCATTGGAGGTATCCTTTGCAAGGACAATAGAATCCAAGTCTGGAGAGATGTAGCAGAAGAATTAGAAAAATCACAACCCGGGCATGTGAAAGAGTAGTGTTTAGAGATACTAGATTTGAGCTATAAGCACTTACCTCACCATTTGAGACCGTGCTTCTTGTATATGGGGGTTCTCCCACGACATTTTGAGATCCATAATCAACTTATGGGTTGCAGAGGGATTCTTGGAACCGGATAGAACAGAAGAGGTGGTTGAGAACTATCTGAAAGATCTGGTCGATCGAAACCTGATTTTGGTTTGTAAAAAGAGCTGTAATGGCAAGATCAGGACATGCAGCATGCACGATCTATTAAGGGATGTTTGCGTACAAGATGCTCGCCAGGAAAATCTTCTTCATGTTGTGGACTCGTGAATTGGGAAACTCTTGTCTTCAACGCCTGGTTATTAGGTCGTGTAGCATGCTAGAGGCGATCCCTTATAGTATCGGTGACATTCCAACACTTGAGATGATCCAACTGGTTAACTGTCATCCGTGTGCTATTGATTCCGCAAAACAAATACAAGAAGAACAAGAATGCATGGGAAATGAGCTCCTCAGAGTTCACACTGAACAATAACATATATAACTTTGTTTTATACTTTACCGGGCATGGCTCTTCTAATTAAATTCATCTCGTCTTGTCGTGGATCCAAAATTTGTTTTATTGTCTGTTTTCAAGAGAGATATAGACGAAACGAATTTGGACACAAGAGAAGCAGCAGGACCACGGGTCGTTCTGGGAGAATTGCAATTTCTTTCCATTGCCTTCCAAAACAGCCGAGAAGATATTCTTTTGTTAGTGCTTCACCTTGCGGCTGTGATGACTTCCAAATTCTACTATTAAAATCTCCTTCAGTAGCAGCAGTTAATCTCGATCGAGTTGGTTACATTGAAGCTTATTCTAGACGTAAGCATGAGACCGAGGCTGGGTTTGAGATCATCAATGTTTTGAACCCCCCATGAAATCATGATTCCTAAATATTAGAGCTTCTCAGCTATAGTGTTTTGAGTTAAAAGACTATTTTATAGTTGTAGAGGCTGTGAACTATGATAATGTGAATCGATGTAATTGCTTCAACATCAAACTTTCTCAGTTTTGTGCAACATATGTTTGTATTGAAGTTTATTGGATC
The DNA here is from genome assembly GCA_036873715.1 of Salvia sclarea. NCBI lineage: Eukaryota > Viridiplantae > Streptophyta > Magnoliopsida > Lamiales > Lamiaceae > Salvia > Salvia sclarea. The sequence goes on from JAYJMF010345012.1 coordinate 3,647, forward strand.
GAGCAAATCAAATAGTAGGTGTGTAGTATGATTAATCGTTTTGTTTTTATAGGCTGAGATACGTGAGATTTCTGATGCAGTTATGATTCAAAATAACTGAGTTGATTTTGTTTTAATGGCAAGTTCACATAGTTTGTTCAGAGAGTTCAATTTATAACATTTTCCAGAGATGTACCAAAAGAAAATTTCAAAACTGGACTATCAACTGTTAGAATATCTTTCACAAAGTGGTCAAATTGAATACTCCACTATATACAAGCAGTAAACAAGTTGAAAGCGATATACCGTATTCAATCACTGATTAAGCTTGGACAAGAATTCGTCGAGGCCGAAGAAATCGTCATCTTTCTCAAATTCGATCTGCCACTCTCTCATCTTCATCGTCTTGGCCTCATCTTCATCTTTATGAGCATAAACATCCACCAAACTAAGATCAAACATCAACTCCCCTTTCGCAGACGCACCCAATCTCTCCCCTTCCCCTTGTCCACCGCCGCCTGGACTCCTCTTCGTCTTCGTCTTCGTCTTGTCCCCTTCTCCCCCTTCCTCTGCCTTTCTCTTCTTCAACCTATTTCCATCTCTAACTCTCATCGCCAATTCCCTCAACTCCACATCTCTCCTTTCCTTCTCTCTCATCTCCCACTCCCTCCGTATCTTGCTGCGCAAGGCAACCCCATCCTGCGCCGCCGCCTCCGCCACGTAAAGCGCCTCCGCCAGCTCCGCCATCCTCCGGTGGTTGATCTCGCTCTCCCATCCATCCGCGGCCGCGTGACGCTTGTCCAGAGGAACCACGTAGCCTTTCGGATTCTTCCACCTCGACACGCACGGCGGAACCTTCCAATTTTGCAAATCCTCCGCCGTCAGCGGCCGCGGCGGGGATTGCATCACTACCGGCGGCTTCGAATCCCTCCCAGCCCTAGGGATTCTCTTGTACCGGAATTTGGGAGGCTGCAGGGGATCCTCTGCCGTCTTCACCACCTTTATCAGCCTTGTATGCCTTCCTCTGCTTGCCCTATACTTTACAAACACACAATCTTCATGGAGCGCCGCCGGTGAATCGATGCTTTTCTTCAACTCTGACATCTCGATTTTGTTGGACGAAGGAGGAATAATGAATCAATGATGCTACTTAAATAGAAGAAAAATTGAGGGGAATAGTGTTTGCAATGTATCCTTTTCAAACTAGGAGAGGGAGACCACGTGTTTTAATTATATGGAAAAAGTTATTTTATTGGATTTATATGGAAAGAGTAACTAGATTAAGATCCTACTTGGGGATTGAGATTTCTTCGGAACATAGGAGTATCTTTTATTCAGAATACCATTATGGAAATCTTTTTTATTCGAATTATGCAAATCTTTTTATATTTCCTGCCATAATAGAGGCATATTTCATATTTGGTGACTCCCGCTGTCGGTCTATCTCTATCCCACTTACTATAAATTGATAGGAATTTTTATAAAATTAAGAACAAATTATTGGAGAAAAATTATATAAATAATATACATATATTTATTCTTTGATTACAAAAAGTTAATATGAATCGAATTAAATAAAATTATATTAGTAAAGATTAATTATAAAATCATTGTTTTATGAAAACAAACCTATATATTTAGAGTATCCAAAAATGAAAACAAATTGGTATGGAGGAGGTAATATATGTATTTCTTTGACACCGAAAATGAATATAATTAAAAAATAGCATGGAATGGCAAAAAACCTTTGGAACATTCAGGCAAAGACACATGCTTTATGGATCCAATAAAAATATTCTTGGCATTCGTGATAGAATCCTACGGAATTGTGGAGGTGTTTCAAGTAAAGCAAATGAGCTCCTCCATTGGTTAGTGTCTCAGCCGCCGATGAATATTTGAGGGAGAAGAGTTTTGGCATAAAGCAATTTGGAAGGATGGTCGATTTCCTTATGGTTGGCTTTAAGGATTACATCCCTCTCAAAACAAAAATACTAAATGATATTGAGGATGAAACACATGACCATTAATTCTTAAGTGTTGGGGACACTATTAGTAGTGCTATCAAGCATTTGTAGAGGGAGAAGAAAAATGGTTCCTAAGCCTTAGCTGCAACAGTTAGTCATCTATGGCGATTGATGTAGGGCTATTGCTCGTTCTTCATGTTGATGAATAAAATTTGGGTGAGTGTGTGTATGGGTCTTCTGTTATGGCAGAGTACCATTGTGTGCTTGAAAAAAATTAACCTTAATAAATCTCACTTAAGCCGAATGGGAGTGATTCGTGCCGAGAGGATTCATGCTTATCCTTCTTTTTTTTATGGAGCATGGCTTTGATTTGCAGTGGATTTATTTCTGTTTTGAAGCTCCCTTGTTGTGGATTGATGGTTTTGCTGATTATGGGCTGACCTTTCTTCTTCTATTATTTTAAGCTCTTAATTTCTTTTTGGCCTTGCACTGTGTTGCATTCTTTTTTGTACTAGTTGGTTACCCCTGTCGGAGTCTCTTTTTCTTGTGTAACTTCACCCTACCCCTGGGTTATCTTTTAATATATGCATATTTTCGTTAAAAAAAATTAAAAAATAGCAAAGTGAGCAGCCTACGGTGAGTCCAATAGGTTAAAGATTTCAGCAGTTAAGCCAAATTCTACACTAACTTCATCTTAGTTGCATAAATATAATGCGGCTGAAATTAGTGACAGCAGTCAGTTCCTTTCTTCTTGATCTCAAAACATGAGCGACAAAGATTTTTTAGCAAAACTCCATATCAAAAGTTTGTATACAATTAAACACTGGAATTGTATTTACAGATTCTAGGAATAATCATATTTCAATTACTACCTATTATGAAACCCCACTTTACAAAAAAAAAAAATACACTCCATACCAGAAATGTGACTAAAGAATACCCTATTGTGTCCAAGAATGAACAAATGAGAGGCTAAATGAGGAGTAGCCTAGCAAACTAGTATACAAAATAGAGAATTCCAATTATTTGATTGAACACTCAAATGGCAAGCCTATGAAACTAAACTTAGATGGAGGTACTGGGCAACGAACCCATCGGGATAACATTACTGACGCCTTCTGCCTCTCGTTTTCTGGGAGTCTGAGACCTCACTGGCATTACCTTAGAGAACAGGCCAGCAAGAATTCCAGAAGTAGGTTCAGCCGTTGCGGGCAGTGAAACCAAACTGCTATCCACACTACGGATGCCCTCGTGGGAACTTCTCTTCGTATTCTCTTGCTTGAAACGAGCGCCACAAGGACAATTAGATAGTTTCTTGAAGCAATTCTTGTGGAAAACTAAGGCACAGGTTTTGCACTTCTCTACTTCATCTTCCTGTTGATTCAATTTTTATAATCAGAAACTACATTATTTCAATTCTATCCTCAAGGAAAATCAGAGCAGATGGACTCTATTAGCTAACTAAGAGTCGTAGTTAACAATCATATAGTACTATAGTAGTATATTTCTCTCTTTCAATTCTCTAATTTTTCATTGAAAGGAACGAACACTTGCCTGGAAAGGGAAAATGAGAGCAACTGGGTCTTCACAGTCTTGACGAGCACCACAGGGAACTCCGACGTCATAGCAAATAAGGCACTGATCGGTTATATGTTGCTGGATTTTTCGAGAGACAGTTTCAACCATCACTGGTAATGCTGCAGTTTCAAAAGCATGACATTGTCAACAAAATATAATTTAATTGCAGAAGATGAGAGAAAGAAAACAAATGAAGTGTGAAGAGTTCCATAAGCAGTTTAGTAGGTAGGCTACAGGGTGGAGAGTTAACAAGTAATTTAGTGATCATTCTTTTTTGCACAAGAACGATCAGCAAAGACTGTAATCTTATGTCTATTAGAATGCACTTTCAGCAGACTCCAAGTCTATTCAAGACAAAAGCCCTAAGCATATACTTTTAAGTTTCACCTGAGAAGACTCCCTTGGAGAGATCGATGAGGTCTTTTAGAGCGAAGAAATCATTGCTGTCAAGAAGATATCTCCGTGATCCAAGACCTTTATAGATGGATCTACGGAACTGGCAGCGAACATATGGCAACAACACTCTTATTCTATTTCGGACATTTGCCACATGCTGCAATGTTGGAACTTTAGAAAAGAGGAAGGGGTTCACAGCACTTACACATAGCATTGGCTGCAAGAAAAGTAACATAAGTTAGAATACAAAATAGAGAGGTTATGTTTAATTTTATTTTGCCAAAACCTCCTTTCCTCTACCTTGTCCCAGAACTCAAACTAAAACATAAACAATTTCAATATATTTTCTGACTATTACATCGCATTTTTCTATAGACATATTTTAAAATTCTATTCCCGGAATACCCAAAAGCCATGAAAATATTCCCTAATTGGAAAATATTTACCAAGAAATTCTCTTAATGCTGTCCAATAAATGTATAAGCAAACTAATGTTAAAAGAAAATTCAGTAGATGATAAAAGCAAATCTATTGAACATCGGAAACTAGTCGAGAACACAACATCTCATGGAGACATGCTTTGACATTTCTACATAACACATTCAAAGCCTCTCAAATAATACAAAAAATTATCGTAAACAAATCTTGATACCTGATCGTGAATAGAATCCAGAAATGATTTAGCTAGCTGAGACACAGGGTATCGAGTAAAATCCCAATGATGAAGAACTCTGGCAGGCAATACAGCAGTATCGTTGGTATGGCATGACGAGCAGAATAACTGGCCACTGTATTCACAAAGACGAGGTTTACCCCAACCTAGTGCTTGCACAAGTTCCTGCATCCTTGTTCTTCCATCATCAAAATTTCTGTGGCATCCTGCACACCTGTAGTGTTGCTCATCTAGCATCCGTTTCATTGATTTCAAAGGGCGTATTTGAACAACAAGTGAGATGGTTTTTCCCAAGGTTGAAAAATCATTTCCCTGTGTGCCTCTGTTGGCTAGAGGTGATTGAGACATGCCAGTATTAGATGTGGGAGAACTAGGCACAGTCTCTGTCGGCGAAAGGAAACTAGTGAGAGCATTGATAGAACTGGAGGGAAATCTATGATGGATAACTGACTGCAAACATTCCTGGATAAGAACACTCCTTTCTGCAATGACATCTGGAGAAGCATTACCAAAGAGCTTTCGGGATTCACTTTCAACGGGAGACCAGGATGAAGGAAGAGTCCATCCATTGTCAGCAAATAGTTTCTTCAGCCGAAGATAGAGTGTGTAAAAGTCACGATAACGACGTTCTACCTCCCATTGATCTTCCCCACTAACCACTTTCAGTTTATATACAGTATATTTCTGGATCCCAACCAGCCGTTCACTGAAGGAAACATCCCCCTTTATCTGCCTTGCACCCACTACATCAACCCTATCGATTTTTTGAGGTTGATGCATTCCATTATAAGCATAACCTGGGCCAGATGTAGAAGCACTAGAGCCACCATCTCTTGGAGGCCGATGAAATTGGGGCTGATTTATCCTAGTGCTATAGGCCAACCTAGATGCAGGAGACTCAGCTGAATCATGTAGTATATCTTCCATATCATTTACAAATTCATCATAGAATTCATTTAACTCAAAATCCCTTTTCTGCAAGATATTACACCAAATCATATTAAAAAAGATTGCTGTTTTATCATGGAATACAAAAAGCACACAAAGAAAGAAAAGAATACCTTGGCTGGAACAAAATGATCTTCAATTTGGTCAAACGCAGAAGAGAAGCTACTCTTAGTTGCGGTATTCCCTCTCGTATCAGCCACCAATGGAAATGCAAATGAACTGTTGTCTTCAGATGATATGGTCTCCTTCTCTTCCTTACCTTTCACTACCACCAGATTATGATCATTCTGATTTTCCACAGAATCAGAAAGGGGATCAACCTCTATGTTTTTATCCTCTAGATTCCTCTTTATCGATGTGATATCATGATGAGTAGAGATGGCTTCACATGCAGTCACATTTCGGTTTTCCATTTCCGGTTCAGTTTTGAACTGCTTGTTTGCTGGGACATTTTCCGGGGTGTCTTTTTTTGTTTGAAATATATCATTGACAGAAGTCACACTTCCAAGATATTCATCCAATTCATCAATGTCACTCACTTGATTTGTTGAAGCAATCACTTGCTTTGCAACTTCAGATTGGGCATCAAGATTCGCTGAAACAGTGGATTGAGCATTTACATTAATCTTTGGTAACTTATCACCAGATCCAACTTCAGCAGAAAAACTTGAAGAGCCAGTAGCACTTGGGGCAACAGTCTTGCTTTCACCCTGAAATTCACCCCAAACCATGGAACCACCGGCATTTTCACCGCTTTCGTGAACAAAATCATCCCAATCATCACCACCAAAGGCCACTGCAGAATTCATAATCATCCTATTTTCCTTCATCCCACTTTCCTCAACACGAAAAGGTGCATCCTTCCTGTAATACGAATCAATATTCCTCTCATCATCACTACCACATCCGAACATTGAATCCTCGCCCTCTGAGTGCTCACACCTCGATGAAGCTTCATCTTCATCAACTTCCAACCCTTCTCCGTTATCACTCCCCTTCTCAAAGCTCCCACGAAACCTCCTCCCCTTTCCGTCCTCAACAAATTCACCACCAATTCGCACATTTCCATCACTAATCCCTTTCATCTCACTCTCACTCACAGCCCCATTCCCCCAATCACCATCCCCATCAAAATTCCCCCTCAAATCGCCACCACCAACAACAAAACCCTCAATTCCCCCATTCAAACTCAGCCTACCGTTATCCTTTCCATCACGATCGCGATAAGCCGATAACGCCCTCTCAGCCCCCAGAATCTTATTAAAATCGGAATTGTCACCACCAAGTTTGAAGCTTTTCAATGAACCGAAATCGGAATCGTGAAACGAGCTACCTCGGAAACTAGGGGTGCCCATGGCTGAGCTGGCACTGCAGTATCGCTCGAACTCCGATTCGCCGCCGCAAGATGAATACTGAGACAGGTCATCCCCGCCGTCCGATTCCCGATCGCCGTGAGTGACGGCCGCAGGGGATTGTCTCTCCCCAATCCCATCGCCGTCTATCATCTCATTTATCCGATTAACTGGAACAGCGTTGGGATTGATTACATATACACAATCAAAACACTAGAAATTCAGCTATTATAAAAGCAGAAATGATGGAGAATTATCACTGGACTGACTGAGGAAAAATACTACCTCTGCGGATGCGGGCGGGGATGTGGAGAGATAGAGAAAGAGAAGAAATTCAGATCTTGAAGTTTGATTTAGAATATAACGACTTCTGCTAATAAACCCGACTTAATATAATCTTGTTTTCATTTGCATAGGCTCAAAATTTGTGTTTCCAGACCTTGTATAATGGAATTTATTATTTTAATTAACTTCTTATTTACGTAGTAGGGATGGCAACAGGGCGGGTTCGGGCGGGTTTCGCAATCCCATCCCCGTACCCGCTTGCTAAATTCATCCCCGTATCCGCCCTGTACCTGTTTAAATCGGGGCGGGGATTATTCAACAGTGGGACGGATCCCCGTCGGGTACCCGCCACATATTAATTTTAATTTTTAATTAATATAATTTAATAGTTATATATATATTAATATTAATTTTTTATTAAAATAATTTAAATAAAAATAAAATTTAATATGTTTTAATAAAAAAAAATATTCATATTTTTAATATATATTATTTATTTATAATTATTTATACATATATTTTTATATCGGGGCGGGTTCGGGGTGGGTGTATAGGTACCCGCACCAGCCCCGAACCCGACCTGGGTATACATTGCTCTACCCGCCCCCGGTCCCGCCCCGCATATCTTTCTCCCAAACCCGCCCCATTAGGGGCGGGTACCCGCGGGTAGAATTGTCATCTCCAATCGCGCATTGTAAATTTAGTAGTATAAAAAATACCATTTTAAGGAAATTATTAATCGGCCATCGCCCGAGTAATATTCTAGTTCAATTGAAGAATCGATTAAAACCACTTGGCCAAATTTGATTACTCAACGATTATAGTCCTTGGCAATTTAATTACTCAACGATCATTTCATTTATCCACATATATTAAGAAAAAATAGTATCTTGTGCAAAATATTGGAACCCACTAGAATTGACAAACTCTTCAAGGGAAAATGTTTCGTTCATTTAAAATGAGCCATTAATAGAAGGAAAAAAAAATATGTGTCGCTAATACATGACAAAGGGAGTATTAAGAGTAGCCTACTTAGTACAACTAGTAAGTAGCCCGTCGATATCGACGGGGAATCAATTTATGTGACATAAAAATAAAGATATATATTAAAATAATAATAATAATAATAAGAATAATAATGATTAATTAATTAATTATATAAATTCTAAAAGAAAATACGTTGAGTAGGGCATTTTTTCAATTTTTTAGCTATAAGTTTTAAAAATTGTAGTATAAAATATCTTTATGTTATTATTATTATTATTATTATTATTATTATTATTATTATTATTATTATTATTATTATTATTATTATTAT
>JAYJMF010345033.1:0-12134 GCA_036873715.1 Salvia sclarea
GAGAGAGAGAGAGAGAGAGAGAGAGAGAGAGAGAGAGAGAGAGAGAGAGAGAGAGAGAGAGAGAGAGAGAGAGAGATGCAAGAGGAATTTGATATACGGATGAAAATGTGGTTGGGACTCTGTCAGTTTTATATTTATTGGATTGGATGTTTCTTACAATGATTTTTTCTTCCTACTAAAAATGGAAACTTTATTATTTTGATTTTCAAACAATACTATTTTTGTTTAAATACTCACAGGATAGTCCCTTTTGGCAAAATTTATATAATATTCAGAGAGAGTGAGAGATGCTCGTTGTGAATGCTATCTCCAAAAACTAGAAAGAGGTAGTTAATGCCCTTTACAACAAAAACCACCATTTTCAAGAATCATCTTCACTAAACATACCAAAATTTATTGGTGTATAAACATTAATTCTCAGCCCTCAGTCTCCTACATTATTGTAAGTTAGTTACCCCTCAAATATCAACTGAAAAATGCAACAATAGTAATAATAAATGAAGACACCGTTTTGCAGCATTAGCAAATATCAAGAGCTACAAAAGGCAAGATTCTCATCAAACCTGATCACATTTAATCCCTTGACATTTCAATCTCATCATGCATCCCCAAATTCTCCTTCAAATCTCCACATATTCAACGGCTGCAAACTTCTCAAGCTCTGTGAGAGAAAAGTATAGCTATGAACTCGATCATCATCATCACCATTATCATCCACTTTTATGACTTGTTTTCCCCTCACTGCAACATCGTTATACTGTGCAGAACTGCCTCCTTGCAGCAGCTGAATAGCACGCTTTCTTATAATGGATGGCACGTTACGGTAGCTCATAGCCGCACTCCTCAGTATAGCCCTAGCCCTGCTGTATGCATCACACGGTAGTTCCTTCACATCCCGTCTTGATCTTGGCTGTTCGCGTATGTAGCTCTCAGTGCTCGGAAACCTACCAGTCGACAAGAAGATCTCCAAATCCACCCTCTGAAACGGCTCATAGCATATCCCCGTGTATGACCACTCCGATGAACTCTCAAGATTATCATCACTATCTCGTCTTGGCCTAATGAGATCCTCCCCATTGCTAACACTAACCAAACCGGTGGTGCTTGGAGTTTGGTTTGCTTCTGTGGGATCCCGAGCAGCTCGTCTACTATTGGCTTGAGGAGGAGGCACAGATAATCGAGGATGGCTTGCAACGGAGCCACAGGCCAGATAGTTGCAGAGTCTCTTCTTCAGAGAGCAGTTCCAGTGGTTTTTAACCGAATTCTCAGTCCTAGCAGGTTCATAGAAGAAATCAGATATGAATGAAGTCCTAATTAGGCCTACTTGAGTCCAAGATTAACCAAAACCATCGCAAAAAAAAAAGTGTTGCGAAACAATATAAGCTCAATTGTTGAGATTCTTGAAAGAAAAACTACCTGCCAGGCAAAAGATTGGCTAATACGGACCATTTGTTCCCATATTCAGCATGGGCATTGATCAGAATCCTTTCCTCCTCATCTGACCACGCCGCCTTGTTTATCTCCGGCTTTAAATGGTTGTACCACCTAAGAAACACAAAGGCACAAATGAGTATCATAAGTCATAACACCTCAAGGGGATGAAACTGCGACTAGAGATACCTTTCCCGGCATTGCTTCCCCATCCGGCCTGGTAGCTTTTCTGCGATTTCAGACCATTTCTTCTCACCGAATCTCTCAACCAACTCGATGAGAATGCTGTCTTCCTGCAGAAATCAAACAAGTATACACAATGTCACACTTTTTGAAGAAAAAATATAGGTCCTTTCATTTAGGGTATATTTTTAACATAGAGTTAAGGATATGGTATAACCTCCTTACTCCATGGCCCTTTAACCACATCCGGATTTAGAACTTTCTGCCAACGATGCAAGCACTGTACATCCGTTCGACCAGGGAGGCATCCAGCTGCAAATTAAAATTTTCTTGCAAAGATCAAACATTTTAACTCAAACATCAACTAAAGGGAAACTGATTTTTTTCTAACCTCCTAAGATTCTTGTGACAAATATGAGTGTGTTTATAAACAATTAATAACTTGCCTATTTTCTTCCAGGACTTCCCTTCATATTTTTGAACTGCATCTCTCAAAATGTTATCCTATTGTGCAAAAACAACAGGACATTATATTTGAGAAAATCAACATGGTTTCAGACAACATAATATATGAATATGAAGATCACCTCTTCCTCTGTCCAGTTTGCCTTGGATGATCTTCTTGTTGCACCAGACATTTTCCTTGAGCTGCTGTAAAAAAAAACATGATCACAAACAAGGTTGAGAAACCACTTATTAATTCACAAAAAAACAACTCCCAAAATCATCAAATATCAAGATATAAGCTTAATATGAAGCAACTATAACTTGCAAAATTCACTTTTCAAAATTCTTGTCGAAGATTAAAAGAACTTCAACAGTAGAAAAGAACACAAACCCATGAACAGAAACAGGCTTATCATCATCAGTAGCAGCAGCACTGCCATTTCTGGCATCCTCTTTTTCTGCATCACTTTTACTAAACTTCACCTCTTCCATATCAACCTTTAATAGCAAAAACCCAGAAAACAGAACACGAGATTTGATCACTCAGATCGAAAACCAGAGCATCAAACTTGAAATACTGATAAAAAAGATTCGAACTTTTTACTGCCCAACGGTCAAGAACCTATAAATAAGCAATATTTACAAGAAATCTTGGAGGAGGATTGTAAAAAAAGACATAATTAAGGAAAGATTAGCATATGCAAGTTTTGTAATTTAAGAAAGGGCTCAACGGCTAGAAAAAAAGGGTCGAGAAGTAAGAGAGAGTCCGCGGAAGGAAACAGGATATACCGGAAATCTCTTCTTGTTTGGAGATATAATACAAGAACATTGATTACACTTAACAGTTTCAAATCTAAAGAGTTTTGTTCAATAATGGAATGTACGGAGATTCTGGGAAGTGAGAGAGTGACTGTCACAGCGCAGGCGAATGGGATTAGTAAGAGAGAAAAAGGGCGGTGAAAATTCGCGGGAGAGATATTAGAGAGAGAGAGAGAGAGATGAGTTAATGCATGTGGAGGTAGAAGAGTGGCTTCAACAAGATTCTGTGCAAATAGTAGTATCTTATTTTTTCTTCTCTTTTTGAATTATATTCGTTCATATAAGTATATAATTACCTAATAATAATATTAAATTGACCACAACTTAGATATTTAATGAGAGGTTGAAGACGCACAAATCAGCTTTGAGATATATACATACATAGGTAATTTAATGTTATTATGTCTGTGTACTGTGTTTGTGAAACTTATATTTAAGTGCAACAAGATGATTACCTTCTTTTTTTCCGGATATTTCTCTTCAAATAATTGCATAATACCCTTAATGAGAGTTTTGTAAAATCACAGGGAAATGATCATTTGAGATATATTTGAATATTTAATATCTATTGGAAACAAAATTCAAGATATTTTTTCTCCTCTCTCTCTCTCTCTCTTAGTGATTTGCAATATTTTAATGATAACATGTTTTTCGGGTAGGAAATAAAAACAGGTAATTCCAATAGCTGGGTGAGCTGATTTATTTTAAAATATATAAATTAGAACAAACTAATTGTGAGATATTTTAGAATGTATAAACTCTTCAGAAAAAATATGGGGGCCCATTTGTCAAATATCATGCTGATTTTTTATATTATATATTATAATGATAAATATGATAAACTGTTCCGGATTCCGGCCTTCATGCCTTTATTCAAAAATGTCAAAAATTTTAAATATTTAATAAGAAGATCCACATTTCATTCTACCTTAATACACATCTTCAAAAAATGGTTATATCTAGAAATAAACTCTGAACCAAATTCAAAATGAGTATTATTTACTTTTAATGAAAAGAAGTTGTTACTTGTTGATGGACCTAATATATAATAAGGCTAATATAAGTAGCAGTTTTATTAATGACTAGTGAGCCGCCATTTTCAATGTAGATTACATATAAAAGGGGAATCGTAAAAGTTAATTATAAATATAAGTTTTATTAATGACTAATGACTCGCAATTTTCATAGTAGATTACATCGTAAAAGTTAACTATAAATATACTCTTTATATAGGAGTATTTTTTCAGAAACCTGAGACTCTGTGGCAACGCGAATTGGATGTTGGAAAAGTTAATTACTAATAATTTTGTAGTTATCGCAAGAATTACATAATAAATTCCACGCAAGTTCGCGTTTGCACGTGCCGCGACTTCTACCAGATTGACTCAACATTATAATACAGTATATTTTATTTTTGTATTTCCCTTTTATTTATAATATTGGCCTCCTTTTTTCTTTTTCTTTTTAATTTGGGGCCATTTATTTTCTTGTACATTTGGTTTTGTTCTAGGAGGTTATTAACATCAACAAGTTAAGAATTATTTAAATATAGATTTGTTCCGATATGTTCTTAAACATGGCAAAAATTCTCGTACATTGATGTATATACACATCACCTTGTAATCAAGGGTGATGGAAGGGTAATAAAAGAATACATCTTGAATTTGAATAGTGTAATGTATATACACCAATGTATAGGAGTGCACCTCCTTAAACATATACTATAAGTTATAATAAATCTTTTTATTTATCTATTTTGAATTTCATCTTCCCTTTGAAGAAAAAACACCAAATGAATATTGGAAAATAAAAGGCCCTAAAAACATTTAGGTCTATACATAATGTGTTTATTTTATATTTTTTAATTTTAAATGCTTAATTAATTGTATCAGCGTATTTGGTAGAATTCAAGTCTTCATCATGTGTTTGGTGTTCAACACCCATAGAATTGTAGTATTTTGGAAACATTCTTCTGATTGATCTTAATTCTGATTTTAAAATTTGTAAAGGGCCGACATTCACATTATCATAGGCAACCCTGAATTCCACGAACTATTAAAAGACAAATTTTATGAATGATCTTTCGAAACAAACATTACAACGACAAAAAGGGTTTGCTTGAATATAACTAGTCAACATGTTTATATTCACGGTAAATTATTCAATTATATGTCTAAACATTAATTGTCTTTTCAAATAATCTTAACAATAATTTGACTTTAGTAAAAATGCTTACTCACATCTTACAAAAGTTCCATATATTAATTAATCCAAGAAAATTATTTTGAGGACACTATTTATAAGGGTGAGAAATACCAATTATTTTTCTAAAAGAGTAAAATAAAATCAAATTAAGTTGCACATAAATTTACGTGAGGAAGCGCACGTAGACCATATTTAATTAATTGAGCATGGTCTTTATATTTTTTTGTTTAGTATAATTAATTAATTAATTGTATAGATGGTCATCACAAGAAACCTTCAATTCACATCTCATTATAAAATTTAAACATGGATGAGAATCGAACAGTAGCTCGAAACAATTAGTAGAAATTTCAAAATATTTGAATGGTTCCGTCGAAAGAAGGCAAATATTAAACGAATGAGTATGACCGGCCAAAGTAGAAAATTCCTAACCATAAAAATCAAACGGAAATAATACTCCAACTAACTACTGCCCCTGCAGAAATTTTCTTACCTTTTTTTCAAGTTCGCCGAAATACCCTTCCCCTTTCTCCCACCTTTCTCTCAACCTTCCCCTCATCTCTCTCCATAACTAACATGTATATATATATAAAGAATCACACACACACAACATTAATCCGAATTATTAAAAAAATAATAAAATAGAAGCATATACGATGGCAAAAGGGAGTAATTCTCCTCCATACGTGATCGAGGTGACGGTTATTTCGGCGGAGGGTTTGCGTTTGGGCAAAAACCAGCCGGTTAAGAAGAAGTCGCACGTGGTGGTAAGATCCGACCCGTTGAACTATCGGGCAACGGGCACGGATCGCGAGGGCGGGGGCTACCCTGCATGGAACGAGAAGCTCGTGATGGAGCTGCCCGGGACTGCCCGCTTCCTGACCGTGGAGGCGCATTCTGGCACCAGGCTCGTCGGGGCGGCCCACATACCCGTATCCGACTTCGCAGGCGGGTTTCTGCCCCGAGATTATCTTAGTTTCTTGAGTTACAGGTTAAGGGATGCTAGTGGCGGGAAGAATGGGATATTGAATCTCTCGGTCAAGGTCAAGGGGGGCGGTGGCGGATGTGGGGCCAGTTGCTCGGGGGAGGCGTGGGCCGGAGTTCCGCCCATGGAGGGGAAGGTCGCCGGCCATGGGATTGTGACGGGGATTCCGGTTTCGTATAGATTTTAGTTACTCTGGTTGCGAGTTTTTAATAAATTGTAATGAATGTAAAATTAGTGGATCGAGAATGAAACCCTATAATTGTGAGAAGCATAAACGAAAAATGAACATAATTCGTGTACGAAAGTACTAGTTTATTTCTAAAGAAAGAATGCTATGGCGTGTAATTAATCAAGAGTAGCTTAGATTGGATGTGTGTATAATTTGGGTGTGACTAGATCATAAAGATTGTATATAAGTTGGCCAGTGGTTTTTTCGTGTTTATATTATTATTACTATATGATCATGATGATATATGGAGTAAGTAATTGTGAAATACAAATATTTGAGTTTCCATATGCAAGCTGCAAGACTCGATGAATTAGATGTTTTACCATTTCTCTTGAATTGAATGATTAAGTGTTGTTATTATTAATTTCTTATATATAAAGGATTCAAATTAATAAGAAGAAAGATGCAAATACAAAGTAGTTTCTTAACACTGACTGTTTCAGTGTATTGAGTGAGTGGTAGTGTAACTGGACTGGAAGATTCCCTGCAATTGATGTTGTTTTATAGTCTCCTTATTATAGTTGAGAAAGTAATTACATGTCATTTTCACAAATTTGTCCAATTATTAATTAATTGGCTGTGACACATGTTATAGGAAAAACCTATACTTGCAACAATAATAGAAACTGAAGCATGAGTGATGTACAAGCACGAGCAGTGAACCTTCTTTGATGTACGAAAGAGAGAGGTTTTGGATTCAATATCATTTTATTTTTAGTGTGAAAGAGCAATAATTATTTTAGACAATATCTATTTCAATTTAAAAGGGATAATTTCTACGAGAACTCATCATATCAATTTATATATTCCGTTGGTCTTTTCAAGTACAAAAATAATGGGAAAAAGTTGTACAAAATTATCGAATTGAACTATTGTGTTGGTGGTGAAAAATTTCAATAACTCCATTTAGCTTGTGTTGGTGGTGAAAAATTATCGAATTGAACTATTGAAGCTTGTGAAAAATTTCAATAATAAATTTGTATTGTTTCTCATACTATAGTGTTATTAATTGGTCAAAATCAATAGTGATATACATTTTTCACGTTTGATTTGGTAACCGACTAACCGATATTTCAACACCCACATGAAAAAAATTAATAGCGCTTGCATAGCTGGCCTGCCCCAAAATCTAACAAGACACATTTACGTTAGGCCCGGCCTAACGTTAGGCTCGGCCCAATTAATGTATAAATAATGAGAGTGACAACAATAATAGAGGGCGGCAAACAACAAACGGCTCCGCCTTCGGCTTCGATAATTAATAGGCAATTATTCTTTACGGCTAGCTCCGGGTTCGCCTTCGGCTCCCCCTCGCTCAACTCATGGCTTAGAATAGGAGCGGCAAACAATTAGCCTAACGTTAGGCCGGCCTAACGCAAATATTTGTCAAACCTAAATTCAAAGTCTATAATCAACCAAATTAAAATGCTAAATAATTCACCATCATTGTATATACTTTGTATATATTGTTAACTGACCACCTTAATTATATATAGAGTAATGATAGATTAACAAACTTTGTTTACAAAGTATGGAGCTTTTTGCAATTTAAAAGATCGGTTAGTTTAATTATAATCAGAGCGGATGCACATTTGCCGCACGATTTTGCATCATCATCATCACTGTCGGTTGCCCCAATTCACGTTACTCTGTCGCCGGTTAAAACAAACCGATTTTTTAAATTACAAAAAATCCCTACTTTACTGACAAAATTTGTTAATATATAGTATATCTTTTCCCATATATAATCCCTTTTGTCTTTTGGTTCAAAGAGAAAACAAAAAAAAAAAAAAACAATGGTAAATGCGAATGAAGAATCATGTTCGATCGATCCATAGTTTTCCCTTTATTAAAACGCATGGGCATGTATAGTTTCTCTTGCAGGATCTTCAAATATTTATCTAAATTTTGCATATTGGATCTCCTTAAAATACACAACTCTGACTAGAGATCTTTTCTTGTGTCATTTTTAATGATCATTAAGTGGGAAATAAAAATCATAAAGAGAAATATTACTTAATTTGTCATTTTCAAGCTGACCAAGTCCAACTCAAAAGATTGTAATACACCTAACCTGTCTGAGTTGCGCCTCTTACTCTCAACATCATATCATGTTTCCTCACTTTGTTATTATTACTTTTATTATTTTATAACTTTTTCATCACTTTGTTCGTTTCGAATTGTATTTCCTAATCAAATTTTATCTAACTTAGCGATTAATTTTGAATGCTATTCACATTTGGCAAAATACTAATACAGAACACTTTCATTCTAATTCATAATGAATTTCAAACTTATAATGGAAAGATTTTTTTCAAAAGAATCACGGAGAATTCAATCTCGCTCCCCTCCCCCACTAAAATACAAGGAAAATAAAGAGAGAAATGCATAA
The DNA here is from genome assembly GCA_036873715.1 of Salvia sclarea. NCBI lineage: Eukaryota > Viridiplantae > Streptophyta > Magnoliopsida > Lamiales > Lamiaceae > Salvia > Salvia sclarea. The sequence continues at coordinate 8,692 of JAYJMF010345033.1, forward strand.
ATAAAAAAAAAAAAAAAAAGGGAAAACGAAATTTCCATATTTGATTTGATTTGTTTTTGTCAATATCACCTTTTTTGAGTAGGTATATATGAACATTTTTGAACAAACTAATACACGATTACCTTTGCGGCTCTACGTCTAGGTACTAGTATATATGACAACAGAATATACTAAGATTTCTTTTTTATTTCCCATCAATAACCACCATCTTTATAAATTATACTCGTATATAACATAACTATATATGATACTGTGTGCATGAGTTGATCTAGTGATCGAGCCCAATTACGTTCTAATTAGGTTTTAAATACATGGTAATGCTTGAATATGGAGGAGCATAAACTAATTTTATATAAAAAAAGTCATCTCATCCAATCATCAATTAAGACTTACGGCGTTGACGACGGTGTGGATTGGATGCTTCCCAACCATTTCCCCAATCCTGCCACGTCAGCAGCTAGCGAGCCAAAAATTTAGAAATAGTTTTCCACTTGTCTGTGGAAACACCACACCACTTTCCACATCACTTCTCCCCAGTTTCCTCCTCGCCGTCGGTGATCAAACAATCTCCAATAACGGCGCCTCATTTTCAAGAACCCTAATTTAATATGATCCTCACACAATATCTATGTCGATATAAATATATATTTATTCTCCGCGCGCACCAGAAATTGACATGCAATGATGGAGAAGGCGGCGGCGTCAATGACGATCGAGGTGACCGTTATCTCGGCGGAGGGTTTGACGCTGGGCAGAAACAGATCCGTGAAGAGAGACGCGTTCGTGGTGGTGAGATCCGACCCGTTTAACTCGCGGGCGACGGGTATGGATCGGGCGGGTGCATGGAACGAGAAGCTGGTTATGGAGCTGCCCGAGAGCATCCGCTACCTGACCGTGGAGGCGCATTCGGGCAGCAGGCTTGTGGGGACGGCCGCCGTGCCCGTATCCGACTTCGCGGCCGGGTTTCTGCCCGCTAATTACTCGAGACGCCAATGGGGAGAAGAATGGGATAGTCAATCTCTCCGTCAAGGTCAAGGTCAAGGGCGCCGCCGCCGCTGGAGTTCCGGTGGCTGTGGCTGTGGCTGATGGCAAGGTCGCTGCAAGTCAACAAATTGTCACTGGGATTCCTGTTGTCTATAGATTTTAATTTTCATTTAATAATTAATAGCTTTTCTTAAATTAATTAATTAGAAGCTACAATATTTTATTTTATTATAGTATTTGGTATGAGATCGTTTCATTGCTCAAGAAAGAGTGATGTGTTTCATTGCTCAAGAAAGAGTGATGTTTTGGTTGTGTTTAGGTCTGGAAATAATTTTCGTTCGGATATTGATCTCACATGAATTCAGTTTTTCTTCAAATATAAGTAAATTTAAAGATAGTAGTGTTACAGGAATTAATTACTCTACTGGTATATATATTAGATTAATACACGCACACATCACATGAACTAGTCCTTTGTTTTTCTCTTTTGCCATTGATTGTGTTTAACTATAAGTATGGATGCTTGGGAATTAGTTGAACTACGTACTCCCTATGAGTTTATGACTTTGTATTAGTAGTTCTATTAAACATGAAATTAATCTAATTAAGTATCGCCAAGTCAATCCATGGAGAATAAAACCATTGATTTCTAGTAGAAATAGGCTACATATAAAATTATAATACATAATTAATTTATATTTAGTTTTTCCTTTTTGCGTTTCTTATTAGTTTTTCTTCATTTGTTGATTTGTTATCAATTTCTTGAATTTTAGTTTATTTTTTAAAATTATTAATTAAGATTAAGGATATCAATCCGCTATTCCGCTTAGAATTTATAATTATTTTAAACATTTTATTTTATTTTTAGTGAGTTATTAATTAATATGTACTCCATCCATCACGGATTCACGATTATATAAATTGATTGAAATTTTCACAATATTAAGAAAATTATTGGAAACGTGTTAATTCTTCCTAATATATCCATAATTCTTCTTCAACTATGAATTAATGTTAATATCAATTAAATAATTAAATAGAGGTATATTAGTAAACGTGTTAAAAATCATTACATTTTATTCACTAGTCTATATATTTAGGACACCCGGAAAAAAAAAAAAAAAAAAAAAAAAAGCATGAGTCTGAATAATATAATTGCATATGAGATCCAATAACCCCCAACTTTGTTATTGTCACGGCATCCCGGCCATCATTATATCTATGAATATAATCTAATAATAATTATATAGAACTAAAATATAGTATTATGAAATCATACATTTAATTAACATGTATTTTAAATTTAAATGATGCCCTAATTTTGATGGAAGCCAATAATTATATAATTAAATTTAACTAAAGTATATAAAACTAAAATTAAAGGATCAGAAAAGATGAAATAAAATAAAAGAAAATTAAAATTGGGACAGTAAATATTGTACGTTGGATGTCGAGTGTTTAATCATATAACTGGGGCGGAGGGGTTCATTATTCCATACTAATTCTGGTATGTTATGTTAGTTTTAATAACAAATAAAACCTTATGATTCTGAGGCACACTCTGGTGCACCTGGTCGCACACTGTGCGACGGGTTATCGGCCTGCATTGATCGTTGACCGGGCCGTTGACTTTTTTCTTTAGTTTTTTAGTTAGGTAGAAAAGTGTCAAGTGTCAATTTTTATTACTAACAGTGCCAATTTGAATAACTATTAATGCCACATTTTTGTTTCATTCAAATAATATAAAATTAAATTATAAAATATAAGAAAAATAGAACAAAAGCATAAAAAAAATACACAAAAAAGAAAATGAAAAAAAGGAAAAAAACTAAAAAAACATAAGTGTTACTTTTTATCACTATAAGTGCCACTTTTTATTACTAACGGTGCTAATTTGAATAACTATTAGTGCCACATTTTAGTTTCATTCAAATAATATAAAATTAAATTATAAAATAAAAGAAAAAGTGCCATGTTATATAATTAAAGGTGTCAGGCTATATGACTCAAAATTAAATTATAAAATAAAAGAAAAAAGTATCATCTTATATAATTAAAAATGTCATGTTATATAACTCAAAATACCATTTTATTATATAATTTATATACTATTAAATTGAAATAAGCACCCCAAAAAAAAAAAAAACAAATATAGTACAACAAAACGAAAATTAAAAAAACACAAAAAAGGGGGAAAAACGAGACCCTACGTCGCCCTTTGGAAAATAAAAGAGCAAGAAAATAGAAATATTTGCCTATGATTTTATAATACTTCATGTAAATCATACAGACTCCTCAAATATTGGACTTAATTAGCAAGCGTCAAGTCGCAATAATCTTCTCTATAATAGGATTTGGGGCCAAGCCCTCCAAATCATCCCTTCATTCTCCCATACATTGACACATCATATTTTCCTTATTTAACACCTTAATACAACCTTAATTACAGCCCACATATA
>JAYJMF010345044.1:0-12131 GCA_036873715.1 Salvia sclarea
CTTCTATCAGCACTACATCAAAACAAAAAACTACATGCAAAGGAAGGAAACTAAGACGGGGCCTCACCCTTCTCCGCTTGGGTCGGATCATAAGGGCTCAGCCCCAGTCGACACATCTCGGCTTCGGTGAACTCCTCGTCCAATTCACCCAGCCCTCGGATCGCCACCTCAACATCCCCGAAGTCCCCACTAACAGGAAAATCCACCAACTTCTCAGTTCTCCAGGCGAACTGAGGTACGTTGAGGTCATCGGCGCAACAAAAAAAAAAACTTCTTCTGCCAGTTCAAAATCTTACTTTTTGTCTTGACCTTGAAGCCAAGACGAGGTGACAAATAGAGCCAATCCTCGCTCCTCTTAAACTGAAAAAACCTAAGGATCAACTTCAGGGTGGAGCGATAACCAGCGCGGCCCGCTACAACACTAAGTCCAGTTAGTTGCCTAAATGAGTTCGGCATAATCTGAGCTAAAGGAATACCGAACCTTTTCAACAAGTCGGCATAGGCAGGAGGGAGTGGAAGAAGAAGACCGCACCTCAAGCGGTCCTCGTAAATGGTTACGAACCCTACGGGAGGAGCCAAAGCCATGTCAGAAGGCCGAGGCTCAATTAAGTGGACCGAACTGGGAATATGGTATAAGTCGGCCACCTGCTGGATTTTGGACATGGTTAAGGAAGAAGCAAACCCCCCAACTTTACCAAAGTTCTCCACCGCCGGAAACCTAACTGTAGCGGCGAAGGGCTCGACAGAATCGTTATAAAAAACATTATAACTAACGTTATCCCTGCAGACAGGATCATATTCAACCTCCGGCAGCGGAGAAGCCACTGGAGTAACCGGTAAAGAGGCCGCCGGAGAAGAAGAACATGAGGCATTATCAGAAACCCTAGCCCCAGACCCTAACACCGACGGAGAAGAAAAAGAGGGTGAAGCCATCAGCTACTTACTTGTTAAATATAAAAGTGAGCGGTTGGGATGAACAGGAAGTCGCAAACGAATTTCCGGCAGGAGCAGCGGCGGCAATAGGAATTTCCAGAAGAGAAATAGGAAGAGTTTTTCTTTGGAAAAGAGGAAATTTCGAAAGAAAAAGAGTGAAATGACGGAAATAAGCGTGTCAGGAAAGATATCCCCCCAATGTGCGACGATTCGGTTTCCCCCCAAAAAACCGTCTTATCAAATCCCGACACGTGTCGCAGCAGTAACCCCCACTCGCCTCACCCACGCGCTTTCTTCCGCACCTCTACTACCTCGACAATAACGAGTCAGTTACGAAGCCAAACCAAGTTGGCTCCGTCATAAAGCCAGCACGTAGTCAGCCACACACTACGAAGTCGAACCAAATCGACTCCGCAAGAAAGACGGTTAATAAGCAGCAACCCCCATCATAAGGGGAACTGAACCAACTTCGTCACGCAACTTCAGTTCGGCGCCACATTATACCCCGCAACTAAAACAATTCAGCACCCCCCAAAGGCGACATCGTATCCTTCCCTACCCCATCTTTGGGGGGGGGGTTATGATAGGATATTGGCCCAGAGGCCAAGCCCAAATACCAGGCCTAAACTAACGAGGTCAAGCCCAAACAAAGGATACAGGCCCATCGACCTCGGCCCAACGAGAAACCTAAAGCTATCAGTATTCTAAAAGCTCAAGCAAAAGTGTGGATAGGCTCGGATCACTCATGGATAAACATAAGAATTAGGGTGGAACTCAAAGTCGAATCCCACTATGAGAAGACCTCGTGAGGAGATCTAATTCTCCAAGAACTCGGTCTTCCCACCTATAAATACAGGCTAGAATGATAGGAAAGAGACCGTTCATGCTCTTGTAATCTCTCTCGCATACTAGTTAATAAAGGCATTATTTTTCGCTCCGTGGACGTAGATCTATTCCCATAGATCGAAATACGTTAAATCTCTCGTGTCTTACTTGCATTCTCTTAGCTTATTTATTACCTTACCAAAACGAGATGGATCAATATGTAAGTAAAATCACAACTACGAACTATAACATCAACTCTTTCTCTTTCTGCCAAAAAAAAAAAACTCAACAGATACTCCACGTATTATCTTATTCTCACCTAAAGGGCCAAATCAAATTTTGAAATTGATTTGATATCGAATTGAAGTGGAATTATTATTTTGGTATTTCTGGAGAATCCACAATCTGAACCTTTTTAGTTCGTGTATTTGTGCGCATTATTTATTTGTTTATACTTTATAGGAACAATGGCTTACAAAAGTCTTCGTTTAAATTTCAACTCTTTTTCGTTGGAGGCCGTAGGGATGATAATGTAGGTTTGGGGGCTATGAATTCAAGCCCAATTCAATATGGAAATTACAGTATGATTTAAGTTTGGGAGCTATAAGGGTAAAACAGTCAATAAGGGGCTACATTGTGATTAATTGGGGGTTTTGAACAGAATTATCCAAAAATTATAGAACTTGGGAAAAGCCAAAACTTTAATATTAATCATTTATCTTTTGCAATAAACTTGTGAAATTTTTATATTGTCATTCAACAATCAACATTAGTTTATCTCCTCTTCTTTTTTTATGAGAACCGTCTTATGATATGTTTCTCTCTAATTAATCAAAATTAAATTTTAAAATGAGTTACCACAAAAAGACGTTGAGAATGAGTTAGTATAACTTATAACAACCTCTTCAAGAAAATGGAAAAAGAAAGAGTTAAAAAGTAATACTGTAACACATTTATCACGCTAAAATAAAGCCCAACACATGCGACTGTGTTTTTGTATCCTTCAATCAAAAGAAAAATACAGTACAAAATAAAGCCCAATTCATTGGGCTTCAATTAGTTTCTTGAAGAAAGAACTCCATTGTTATCACTTACCCGATTCGTTTTGCCAAGTACTTAGTGAGCAGATTTCTCTCCACAATTCTGAAAACAGCAGCAGAAGTTGAAGAAGATGGTGATGAGAGGACAGCCATTGGTAACCAAGCTGGCCGCGCTGGCAAAGGATGTAGTATTTCCGGCTACGATAATCGCCGCCCTCGTCTATTCGCCGCCCGATTCTTTCCGCGGAAAACCTCAATCCAAATCCAGTTGATTGAGGATCTTCGATTTCTTCGAATTAGATGAAAAGGTGATCTTCACTATTGACCTCCGCAATTTTCATTTTATTTGCCAACATTTTTTATACGTGGCGTTTGTTGTTAGGGTTTGTGTGTTGATCCTTTCCTTTTCTTTTTTTATCTGTTACATTTTCATGATTTGGTGCCTCGGTTGTTGGATTTGCGATCTGTGATTTTGGTGATTGCTGAAACTTGGAGTCAGAAATGCTAAATAGTTGTGAAGAAGCTATCGTGTGTATTAACCGAGGAGAAATAGTTCCTTTTCAGGTCAAGTTTAGGAAATTTGTTGCTGGTTGGAAATCGATTGCACTACAACTACACTAACAATAAGCAGAGGAATTATCTAATCTAATGACATAAGAAATTGTGACTAATGATCATTCTGGATTTGTGTTTCAATCTCCTTCTCTTGCTCTGTCACTTATTTTGTTGGCTATTGCTGTTTGATTGTTAAAGAGAAACAAAGAGTTCATTCACTGATAGGATTTGATACTAACTACTTTGTGATATCTTCTTAGCTTATCATGCTCTTAATTAATGCCTGCAATCTTTGATTGTGAAACTCATATGATGTAACGATAAGTGGCACACAATTTTCTGTTTGATGAACTTTACCTATCATTCGGAACTAATTTGGGGTGTCTTTCCTGATGCAGCTTTTCACGATGGTTGAACGTCTACCTTTTGGTTATGTTGAACGAAAATGGTATGTAATAATTGCAATGACGTTTCAGTGATGTAAACGGTTGTAAACAATTCAGTAATCTTTCAACTATCTCAGTGCAGTTCTGTTTCTTTCTTCACTGTCATTCGCCTCTCATTTTGATTTATATTTAAGATGCTCATTGTGTAAATAAGCTTTGATTTCTATTGGTTTAGAAGACTAACATAGAGAGTGGGTTTTCACTGGGGAGTGGCTTGTGTACTCTGCTATACTAGTATTTGGTATTATTTGGTATCCATAAGCCTGTAAACATCGACATCACCGTGCTTGGATTGGCAAAACAAGGAACTTTGCTGATCCAGTAACTTCTATCAGATAATGGTGATTCTCTAATCTCTGCACGATCGTTTTGTCAGCTTTATGTACCCAACCTTCTCAGCCAAGTATTGAGCATTACACAATATAGTGAAATTTGCTGTGGATTAGCGAAATATTGGTAGCAAGCATCATTTTCTATAGATTATTATTCTTTTATTTTTGCAAAATCACGTATTATTTTTGAGACCTTAAGTCTGTTGTCACTTTAACGAAAGACTTGGAAACTGATTGAGGAGCTGGCCAAACTTCTGAAGTTCACTTCATCCTAGGTAGAGAACTAAATGTTACACGACCAATGTACTTGATGTTGAAGCTTTGTTAGAAAGATTAGGTTAAGATTTGCGACATTTTATCCAGCGTAGCACTTAACTCTGGTTTACTAGTTCACTCCCCTGGTTCGGCACCAACTGTCGGGGAAGCCTGGTGGTGGAGGAAACTCTACTAGATGATATTATGGTTCTTGGTTGATTTGAGATTCTGTTTTGGGGTGAAATAGTGTTTTAGGTATGTCCATGTCAGGTTGCCACCTCTAACCTTATTCCCAACTCTATTTAGGAGTAAAAATTGTTTTTCACTTGATTAGATGATTGCTCCTATTTCATTATTTGGTTGTTTAATGTGTTTTTGATAGCTTGATTGTTTAATGTGTGTTTTTGATAGTTTTGGCTTCTAAACAGACTGACTGACTGGCTGCAACTCGACCACACTAATACAATTAATGTTGAAACTCAAATGCTATTCACTGGCCTTTTGGCTATGTTCTCATTTCCCGAAACAGCATTCTCAGTTCTGACCATTGAGATCCAATTGCATCTTCATTTCAGTTGTTGGGTAAAGGGTCATTTTCAATCAATTATAATGTATCATATTCTCTTCGTTGATGAAATAAGCAATCTGTTTTTTATTCTTAACATATCTACAAAGTGACTCTCCAAGTAAGTCCAAGAATATTTCATTTAATCCCTAAAACCTTTGAGTTTTAAATCGACTAACTAAAAATATAGTCACACAACTAATGTAGTTATATATGTATATACAATATTTACATAACAGAGGAAATAGACTAAAAGCATAACCAAACGAGGCCCAAATCAAGATTCTTATCTGTTGTCTATCTTATTCTTTAATTATTTTTAAGGAATGAAAATAATTAATTGGTCTATGTACTTGAGTAGGAATACAAGCATTACACAAATTTTTACAGCAACAAACTTTTGTCACTATATAGTTGGGCATATATATAATAAAGTGGCTGTTGTCGTTTGCACAATTTACCTCTATACAAAATATGGCACAGCTATATCTATACATGTACGTATAGGTAGGCTCAAGAGATGCCACCATTAAAACCAATCTTGGCCCTGCTACTCGCACCACGCCAAGCAAGCCCCAGCCCCCCATAAATCACATCCTGCCATCAAATCAACCCCTACCCCCACCCCCCCAACCAAATCAAATCCAGCCCCATTACTTTTTTTTTTTTTTTTTGGCAACCCCATAAAACACTTCTGCAATAAAATCTACTTTCCTTTGGTGCCAGAAATCAAAGATTTTGGTTATATACCAGCAGTAGTTGTTGTTGTAAATTGCAATACTTATCTTGGTGTAAATAAATACTATATGGTACAAAAACAGCAAAATATAGTACTAGTCATTCCTTAGTCCCCATCATTAATGCTACTGCTACATGCTTACATTTATGAAACAGATACACATATCCAGAATCTCTAGATTCTGTAGATAACATATTTTATAGTATTCCACAATTAGATTTATACTGATGAAGAAAAGAAAAAAGTAAACTAGTAGCACAAAAAATAAAGGAAGAAGATATTTAATTAAGACTGGCAAGAATAATCTCCAGTGACTTTGATGGGAGGTGGGATTTGAATATATATATCTCTACCACCATCTAAAAGCCGGCTCAGTTGACATCACATGATCAATAGCTGCAGCATCCATGGCAGCTGTAACGATGTGATGATCCACTGTTGCTGATGGGATGCCCAAATTTCCCCCAAAAAGAAAAGGATTTTCAAATTTGGTATTGGCAGCCCCAAGGGTCCGAAAATGGGAGTCTTTCTTGCACTGTTTAGCAATGGCATTGCTTAGGTCTTTCAAGCTCAAGTCTTGGTTGGAGATGAGAGGTTGGATGGGGTTGGGGATGATATCGGGTTGGGAGACGAGGGCTTTGAGGTCTTGGAATTGATCTTGATGATCCAACAATGGAGGTAAGGAGCTAGTAAGTGGATTGTAAAATGATGAGGTTTGGGGTTGCAACACACTTTTCTTCTCAGCCAACTTGTGGAAAATTCTGCATATCACCCACTCCTCCTGTCAGAAAACAAAACAACATATCAAACACTGAAAAGTCAACGCGAGAGGAGAGAAAGAGATGACCTTGCCAGTGTGGCGGCATGAGAAGTCGCCGTCGAGACGGTACTCATGCATGACCCACTTGGTCTTCTCTCCTCTTGGAGCTCTCCCCTTGTAGAAAACTAGGGTTTTCTTCATCCCGAGAAGCGCTCCATTTGCAGCACTCACTACCTCTCTATCCTTTCCGGTTGCTTTCCAATAACCGGCCCCGGTTGCCCGGTTCGTCCGAAGCCCGGTCGGGTATTTCCGGTCCCTCAAGCTGAAGAAATACCACTCCCTCTCACCCATCTTCGCCGAATCTGCATGCCACATATTAATTAGGATCTTAATTAGGGTTTTTCTGATTAGGGTAATGTAATGTACCTGGAAGCTCCCATGGCTCGCAGCGATTGAGATCGACTTCGGCGATGTGGACCCCGCAGAAGGTGCCATTGAAGACTTTAGAGGCTAAGTAGAAGGTGATGAGCTCTTCATCGGTGGGGTGGAATCGGAAGCCAGGAGGGAGGCCTCCTTGCTGCTCATCATCATCCCTCTCCAGCTCGGACAGAATCTCTTCCATCATCATCATCATCATCATTCTTTGGGTAAAAAGAGCGAGGCTGATGGTTATTTATACAGGAATTGGGAGTGGGTTGGGGAATTGAAGCACTGAAAACGAAGGAAGGAGAAAATGGGAAAGGAGAGGGCGCGCGTCATAGATCTGCAGAGGGCCTGTAAAAGCCACCTGAGAAGGGTTCCAAAACAGGCAAAATAATACTCCTACTCCATTCAAGAGAGAGAGAGAGAAAGAGTAAATGCTGAATGGGAGTTGGTTGCAGAGATTTATGCGTGCGTTTGTTGGCATGCTTTACAAAGAGTCAGGCTCTCTCTCAGATTCACACTCTGCCTGCACCCCTACCTAATTTAATCCCTATTATTTCTCTAATAAACATCTCTACTCTATTCCTTTTTTTTCTTCTTCTTCTTTTCTTTTTAGCAGACTTTTCTCATGAAATCCACTTCACCACTAGTTTTACATTTATCCATTACTAACAAAATGAAATCTTGCAATTAATACTAAATTCAAATCAAGACTAATCTTATGTGGCATTCTCTCGTAATTACATACTAGTATTTTCAAAGTCCATTTTATCAATAATTTTACATACAAAGAAGATTAAATTGTCATCTTCAAACCTTTCGATGTGTACGGCATACACATATTTTCTATTTCAAATTGCTTTCCAATCTCATATATATTTCCATTAATTATGAGCAACAATTAATCAGATAAATGATGATTTGAATTTTGAGAAATTTACTTATTTGGAGGGGAAAAAAGGTGAGTTAGGGCCCTCTTCTCCTCTCCTAAAAAGGTAGGGCATGTGTTGTGCAACTCAACTCAAGACCCAAAAAAAGATGCCTAATACAAACCTCAGCTTTTGATGAAACTGCATCCTTAAATTTCTGAGGCAATGCGACTTTGCACCAATTTGTAGTTTTCGTATGCATTGTGTGCTGTGCTGATGCCTTTCACCCTCAAACACACACTTATCTGCTTGACAATTCACTCACTTACTAATCACCTAACGGTTTTCCATAAGTTTTTCCATTTCCCAATCCTAGCTTCTCCTTTTTCTCATCCCAACACAATGGCTTATAATATATAATTTATGGCCCATAGTTTTGATCATTTTTATATCTCTAACTTTTTTTCAATTATATATGGCTTGCGAACTAGAATCCACCTTCAAAAATTACCCGATTCTCGCAAAGGCTATGTAGTAGCACTCTTGGGTTTCAATTAATCTTATTGCAATAATTTATTGTATATATTGCGTGAAAATCTGATGAGCGATTCAACTTTTCGACACTAACTAGATTTTTTACCGTCAACCAAAGTCCAAACTTAACGTTAAGTTTGAGGTTGTTAAAAAATAAAAAACAAAAGCTCAGCTCTTTTTGCAAAAGACTCCAAAATTTAAATCATCAACTATATTAAACACAATAATCCAAAAGCTGCACGTAATCACAAATCGTGTTGCATGACAATCTTGTCTTAAAAGATATTGGTACGTACGGTCACCTCTTTAATTAGTATGGGCAAGCTTTGTTATATGAGCACTATAGACGTACCCAAGAATTTGGTATATTTGACAATCTTGTATTAAAATTTGAAGAAACCTTTTCCTTTGAGTAGTATATATGAATTAATTTGGAGAAACTTCCAAATGCACATAGTGTTTGACTTTCTAATATTTTGGGATCCTGCAATAGTATATTCATACAAAAGTTACTTGCATCCTAATCTAAATTTAACTTGGTGAACAAAATGCAGAAAGTTAAAAGCATGGTAAGAACATCTATCGTTTTCACTCTATTTATTTCACTATTAGTAGTGGGATAGCTAGTCTGATAGGTGGTGAAATTTCATTGCACATACAACATACTCCCTCCGTCCCAACTAAGTTGAGCCGTATTTCTTTTCGAGCCGTCCCAACTAAGTTGGGGCATTTCCTTATTAGGATACCTTTATTTACACTCACAACTTTAAATAATATATATTTCTATCATCACTTTACATTATTTTTCAACTTTCCTTAATTCTCATGCCGTAAAAAAATGCCTCAAGATAGCTGGGACGGAGGGAGTAGTATACACACAAGTATATTCCAGCTACAAATTGAGTTGGAAGTTAAAAGAAATAAAATTCTCGTACGTTGAGTGTTCAAACATATTTGTGCCCAATTGTGTGACAAATCAAATCAGCACTCATCAAACTTTCCTAAGCATCTCAACATCTATAGCATTTTCATGAAACAAACTCACTAGGAATACCAAATAAAAAAGTTCATGACATGTATTTAATGTGAAAGATGTTGGACGATTCAATCTATATTTTATATCATTGTTCATCAGTCTCATGATAAAGTGAAATCAGAAATTTCCTCTCATTTTCTCGATCAAATCTTGAGCAAATTAAAAAGAAACTAAGAGAAATGAAGGTGCTAAAATCATATTCTCAAAAAGAAGAAAAAGGTGCTAGAATAATTGTCTTTTCTTTTTATTTGGAATTTCCACATGCCGGATGTCTTCAATTCGTAATATATTTTTCATCATCGCAAACTATTATTATTATTATTATTATTATTATTATTATTATTATTATTATTATTATTATTGCAAGAATAAAGATTGAATCAACGAGTAATGCGGAACATTGTACACAGAAAATCGTGGTTCAAATGCCGAGTTTTGAAATTATATACTACTCCCTCCGTCCACCAAGAGTATACCATTTTGGTGGACGGCACGGGTTTTAAGAAAAAATGTGTTGTTTAATGTTAAAGTGGAAAAAAGGTGAAGTGAGTGGAGAAAGGGTCTCACTTTGTTGACTTTTAAGGTAAAAGTGAAGGGAATAATAGGTATTTTTGTAAATATTAAGTTGGGGTGGGGTTAAATTATAAGAAATGTGTGTGGGGTATAGGCCAAATAAGGAAAGTGGTATACTTTTCATGGACTCCGAAATGGCAAAAGTGGTATACTCTTGGTGGACGGAGGGAGTATATCGTTTTGTTAAGGGTCATATTACTTTAATAATTGCATATAATAATAAATGTAATTTTAGCTGGCGAAATAAGAAAATTGTAAGAAGGGAAGCGTTAAGGATGCATGGTTTTGAATTAATGAATAGGAAACAATTTGTTAAAGAAAAGGAAATTAATTAATAATGGGGTTGGGGTGAGTAAAAGATAGCAACAGTGAGAATCTAGTGGCAGTGAGCAGGAGCAGTATGGCACGGTGTGGTGTAGCAGCCAGCTACCTCCCTACCTACACTATTAGTATTGCACACGTACGTATTAGTAACCCACACCTATACTACTAGCTTCAATTCCTATTTCTTTCTTTTTATATTACCGCGCATTAATTGCAATCATAAATTAATCAAATTATTTAAACCACAAAATGCAACATTATTTTCTCACGTAACTTGCTTGTTTAATTCATTTATACGGCAATAAAGAGTGAGTTTTGAACTTTTATTGTGATTCTCTTTGGGGTTCCATATATAGTTTGGTAAATTATTAAATAATTAGAACTCGGGCTAACTGACTTACAAGTCGGATCGGACCCGTTTGACTTGTTTTTAATTGGTTAATGCTAGCTAATGCATGTAATTGCATTTATTAAAAGATACAAACTTCAATTCCAAAATATGTACTAGTATATGTGTATGTAGCTCGACAAAATTAAGAACGTAGCACAAACCTGGATCAATTGGAATTTCCCCAAATTCAACCAACAATAATAAGTTTTTGAAAGAAAATAAAAGTGGTAAGATGGAGTAATAATAAAAAATTCCCGTGGCAGTAAATATGAATTAGTTAGAGAGCATCTAGGTCTGATTGAAAAGCAAAGCGCAGCTTATTTGATGATTAGTAGTATTAGACAGCTACAAAATTATTAGTAGTAGTAAGCATGATGTGTCATAACATACCTAATGCCAGGCACACACACACTAACATCTTAAATTATGAATTGAAGATGTTAATGATGATGATGATAGAAGAAGGGTTTATTGAGATTCGAGCCCACTTAAATTCATTCGATAATTGCAAGCTCCACCACCAATTACATCACATTGCTTATTTCTGCTCTGCTGCCGTCTTCTTGCTTGCCTTTTTTCTCTCTTTTTTCTATTAATTGTGCCACCTCCTCCTCTTTTGTCTCTACCTCCTTTTGTTACTAGTATTTCTTTTTCCCACTAATTTACAAAATATTACTACAACCTAGCTTTTTAAATATTAATCTCTATAATAGTATCGCTAGTAGTGATTTTGTATTTAAAAAGGACATTTGCAGTGGTCGACTTAAAAATCCTATTCATAAGGTACAATAAACAATAAATACCAACTCTTAAATTAGTATCACTTCAATCTCAAAATAATCCACAAAACGAATTTAACAATTCGATATCATCTCATCAGAAATTAATTAGCAACTAGCCTACTTTTAATCAAATAAAAGAATTCTCGCTTCCTGATAATTGACATGACGGTTCATAGTAAACAATTAAAATAACTCTGTAAATATAAGCTGCAAAGTAGAAATATGTATTTTTGTAAAAACAGTAGCCGTGTACTTAACTTAAAAGGAAAATGAGAAAAATATTAGTGTTAATTAAGTTTGAAACAAATTCTGCTTTCTAGTTGTTTGTCCTGGATTTAATTAATATAGTTTATAGTATTATTTATGAACAACATGAATATAGGTTTATATGATTACACCAATAGTAATAGTTGAGATTTTCTGTCATTTTTTTTAGACAGAGTATTTTTTTTGTCATTAAGGAAGAGAGTTCGTGCCTTCTTGACTGACCGAGAAGCATTTGGCCATTTGGCCGAGAAGTATTTTTTTGTCATTTAAGTGTTAGAATGATTAAATACCATTGAGTTACTTTTGAAATGAAACATGAACATATAATACTTCATATAAGTGCAAATGTCTTACAAGAGTAGTGTTATTGTCAACATAGAACTATAAGTGAATCTCTATATGAATGTGTTTTTTTAAGAGTTATATGCAAGTTATCGACGATTAATATCAATTTACATCAAAATAGTCACTTTAAGTAAGAT
>JAYJMF010345055.1:0-12130 GCA_036873715.1 Salvia sclarea
AATTTATTTAATTCTATTATACATTAATTATAACGCCAAATAAATCCCGTCGAATTTCGACGGGCCACTTACTAGTTTTAGTGAATACACTATTTCATCCTTATACCAACAAAATTGAACTTTTAATTAAATAATAACACTATCTATATAGTCCTAAATTTATCTCTACAATCCTAAATTTGGAGAAGATGAACAAAGGAAAATAATTCACAATACCTCCCAACGAAAATAGCATGAGAAGAAATAATCTTTTGCAATTTTTTAACTAACTAAGAAAATAAGTCACAATACCTCCCAACGAAAATAGTGTGAGAAGTGTAATATTTTTCGCAATTTTTTTAACCAAGAATACGCATCCTATTTTTCTTTTTCTTTTTCTGATGATGAGTTTGATTGTAAATCTAATGGTATTTTGCCTAATTTCAAAATATTTACACTTTGACTTAATTATTTTGAGCTTTCAAAAAATAAAGTCATGCCTTTGTTGAGAATGTTATATACAAAGAAATTTTCAATAATGTTTACTACAATTATTTTCTGTACGCCGAGGTTTTTCGTAAGTTTGATGTTGTATTTGGAAAAACTAGCATATTTACATATAGCATATTTACATATTTAGTATATCTTTCTTTTAGTGAGGAAAATCGTACTTCCACTACGAATGTTGTGTATAAAAAGAATTTTTTGGAATGTCTGAAATAATTATTTGTATAAATATGTTTTGTTTTTAATGTTTGGTGTACTTTATTTTGAAAAAATGATTACTTTTCTTTATTTAATGTGTCATTATTAAATGTGTATTCATAATTTGTAGATTAAAATAGGCAATTATTCATATTATTGTCAAGAGATCAACCAAATCCAATGTTAAACTCAAAAAATAAAAATAAAAATGAAAATAAATACTCCACCTAAGCATCTTTGACTATCAAACCTTTTTCCCCCAAATTGACAAAAACCCCTAAAACCCTAAATCGCCGCCCTCGGCCAAACCCCAGCTCGCTCCTCGCCGAGTCCCCGCCACGATCGCTTGGTAAACCTTGAATTCGGAATCGGATTTCATTTTACATCCATTTTAGTTTGTTGTGAGCTTCAATCGATCTCGCAGTGTTTTTGTTCAATGCTACAAAGATAGAGATCAACATTTACTGCTATTTTCTGTAGTTCTTTTCAGCTCATATATATATATATATATATTTTTTTTTTTTGGGTAGGGAATGGCGAGTTTCCATTTTGATGAGATAATCAAGGTGGTCAGGATCGATCCAGAAGTATTATATGACAAAGGTAAACAAACAAGAAAATATTGCTATTGATTCCTTTCTCAATTTCAAACTAAGATGTTAATTATGTATATTTATTTACTCTGAAACAGTAAAAAAGAAATAGTTGGTTTGAGCTGAATGATTTGGTGGATGATTTCTGCAGTTTCCAGGATAAATGCAAAGAGTGAAGAAAATGAGTTTTTTGTGGAATTAGATGTGCACACTGAGCTCTATCCTATGCATCCAAGTGAGAAATATAGGATGTTGATTTCCAGCTCTCTTAATATGGATGCTTCTTCAGAGGTATTATTCTCCTTGTTTCTGCAAGAATTTCCATTTTCCCTCTGTTTGAACTTTTAGAATAGGTTTAATTTCATTTACATACACAAATCATGTTCAATTTTGGGTTTTAACCAATTTCCATGATTTTTGTCAAAGATTACACGAACTTTGTAAAATTTTAGAATTTGGCTTAAATCTAAAACTTGTTGGTCAATATGAAGCTATAGGTGGAAAGTTCTGGCAAAAAATTAAAAATTTTGAGGACGGTGACTTTCAAACAATTTTCTGACTGTTTCTTTGCGAAGAATACATAACAACATATGTACTAATAGAAAGGTATCGTCAAGATCTTTGCAATGGTAGAAACCATCGAACTATTGGCCAACAAACTTTAGACTCATGCCAAATTCCAAAAAAATTAAAGTTTGTCTATTTTTTTTTACTAAAATGTGACATTTGGTTAATCATAGTTTGTGTATTTTACTGACAATTAACTCTTTAGAATGTGGGTGCTGCTAGATTTTTGTGATGCAAATATAGCTTCCATGGGGAACTTTATTCTCGGTTAGGCATATATGTGAGGCAACATCATGAATTTTTGAGTGCTTGAGAGCTTCTTTTGAAGATATAAATGGTGACAATTATGGCAAGAAATAGGCAATTCATTGTTGGTTTCTATTAAATTTGTATGGTGTCAATCGTCGCTACCTGAAAACTTTGGCACCAATCTCTTCGTCGTAGTAAAGGGATAAGCTCGATGATTTATTGAGTGTTAGATGGTCGGGAGTAACTCGGATTGTGTATGATCAGAGAGTCGTGGTTAACCTACAGTTTCTTGTCCTTTGATTGCAGGGGGCACCAAAATCACTTGCAGACAAATTCGAGTATGTGATGCATGGTTGTCTGTATAAGATGACCTTAGCTGAAGAGAAGAATGACAAGAAGAATGACGTTAAAGAGAAGAACAACAAGAATGATGATGTTAAAGAGAAGAACGACAAGAATAATGATGTTAAAGAGAAGAACGACGAGAATGATGATGTTAAAGTGTATGTATATGCTACACTTTTGAAATGAAATTTGCAGGCATTACGAGTATGTATTGCAAGATGTGCTTTTTTCATCTTTTCGCGATTAATTTGGGTTTATTTTTTCGTTTGAGACAGGGAGGTGTATATTTCGTTTGGAGGGCTTCAGTTGATGTTGAGAGGCGATCCTATGAAGATGCATAAGTTCGCGGTTGATCAAAGGTTGTTTCTTCTCTTGAGGAAGATCTGATTAATTTAGGTATGATTATGAATGATTAGCTTCTTCTGATACTAGAAAAGAGATTATGATTTGTGATTATAGAGTAAGCTTTAATGAGATGATGGTTAGCATTTTCTTGTTACTTGTTGAGGATTAGCTTAGATAGATGAAAATAGTGAATGCTAATTCATTGTTCACATAGATGGATTGAAACCTTTGGTTATTATTGCAAGGTTCTTGATAATTTCTATAATTGCAAAGAATGAAATTAGATGATAATGGTATGAAATTAATATGAAGACTCCTTTGTTTGGTATCTCCAGGGAATAGGAACAGAATTGGAATAAACATATAACTCATTATTATATGTGAAAATAAAAAATAAATAAAAATACTTTTGTTACCAAAAGAG
This sequence comes from Salvia sclarea, assembly GCA_036873715.1. Taxonomy (NCBI): domain Eukaryota; kingdom Viridiplantae; phylum Streptophyta; class Magnoliopsida; order Lamiales; family Lamiaceae; genus Salvia; species Salvia sclarea. The sequence goes on from JAYJMF010345055.1 coordinate 3,208, forward strand.
AAATGTGATACTGGATGATTGAGAATGAGCAATAATGCAATATCATCGGAAGAAACTTAAAAGTTTATAGTATTATTTCATTCAAACCTTAAAAGATGTGGAAACTTACCCACTCATTCTATTCATCATGAGCTACTTAAATTTTAGTAGTATTTACATTTTGATTCATGGTGCATCCGGATGTAATACATCCGGACTGCAGTGAGAGGGGGATGTATTACATCCGGATGCACCATGGAAAAAACCAAATATAAATATATACCATGGAAAAAACCAAATATAAATATATAAATGATGGAGAAAAAGTGAACCAGCGGTGGACTGTGCTTTTTCTTTGATTAGACATCATACAACTCTTCTGCAATGGTAGCAAAGAAAACAAAATATTATCTAAAAAGTAAGGGATAAACATAATAAACATTATAAAACAAAAAGTATTGTGAAATTGATGGCTTTGTCTCTTTTCTTTTTTCAGTGTTTATCTTCAATTTTAATTCTTTTTTTTTGGTACAAGACGAGACCACCGTATACTCCACTTTACTCGAATACAATAAGTCATACTCAAAATATGAAACTCTAGCAATAAACTCACACTCATCATATAAACTTTAATCAACCCATCATTCTCATAAGAAAATGTGGAATAGCTCGCAACCGATTAATTTTATGACCAAATTTAAATTCGAATTTCACCAATACCTTATAGGTCGAGGGCCTCGAGGCTATTGTATTAGATCTTTTTAACGCATTTTATTTCTCATGCATAGTTTGTAGGTTATATACAACACACAACACGAGTTTGCAAATTCATATCCCGAATAGCGACAACAAATTTCCCTCGTCGCAAAATAAATAAAAATGGTATTACCGGTGACAAAATTGAGAGTGACCTCAAATCATTGGATGTTGCGGATAATAATTCATATACAATTCCAGAGATTTAGGGTTGTAAGTTTTGCGATGTGTCACAGCTCGTAGCTAGAGTTGGCAATGCTCGGTTAGGGCTATGTATGTTGCTTGACATTACATATGTAGCTGACCAAACCCGATTCTAATTTGACTTTTGTCCTAAAACGGTTCAGGCCGGACTAGCCCAATAATTACTACTGTCAGCTCTGCTCATTTTTATTTTTTCTTCAATAATAAATGGCATCGAACAATGAGTAATCCGATTATGCAAGTAGTTAAATAATAAATGTAATCTGATGTTTTTTCCAATAATTTCTTTTTGCCATTTCAGTTTCACGAGTGTTATATAGGAATATTTAAGGAAGCAATCCCAACTAATCTTCACAACTCTCAAGTTTTCCAAAGTCAATATCCCAATGCCTAAATGATTAGAATCAACCAATCATGATTTTTCATATATATTATATTTAAATGGCATATGCGCTATTCTAAAAACATTTACATAATTTACATCACCAAAAAAAAAATGTACTATTATAAAATTATGTATTCTTGTAAATTTTCATGTACTCATGTACCTATAATATTGTTAATTACATAAGTAGGCCTTTCTGGTGAAAAAACACCTTGCATTTTCTTAACGTAACACCTTGAATTTGAATGTCATTTTTTAGATTATTTTTTTATAAGAATTATATAAATTTGTAGTCAAAATTCTTGTGTTTTTGCCAATATGTGTAGAACGTGTATTGTTGAATTTGTTAACCTTTAAAGGCGGATAAATGATTCTTAGTCTCACATAATGGACACATGATTGAATATAAACTTGCACTCGATTGAATTTTATTATTGCGATGTAGGCTTCAAGAGTAATCATTAAAAAATTTAGACCATTATAGATGAAAATCAACTACATAACACTCGTAAAACATGAAAATATTCTTATATAACTATTGAATTTAGAACAAACATTATTCATTAAACATAAGATTTTAACAAATTTGCATTTCAATTATTTTTAAAGCAAACTCAGTGAAACAAACTAATTCTGGACAAATAAGTTTAACAAATTATATATGTTTTACAATTTTCTAGACATAATCAGTGAAACAAACTTTTTGTTTCAATGAAACAAAACTTAGCATTCAATATTGTTCATCTAGTTGAAGAAGCCTTCTACGGTTCTACCAATCTAAGTTATTCAGTTTGAAAGTGAACATTTCGTTCACTTAAAAACACGCCATTTATGCATTTTCTCGCTACCACGAATGTGTAGTTAACCATGATACATCATACATTGCAAGACAATTGGAGGAATTATAGCTTACAGAAAGTGCCGACTGCCCGTTGTGAGCATCTTCAGTTGTGTGCCGCTGAGTTGGGATCAACAATAAGGTTGAAATTCTTTTCCAGAAGAGAGTGAAGTTCGAAAAGAGAAGAGACTTTGTAATCCGGCTTGAATTCGACATTTTGGTATTCGGGGGCATTATACCTTCCTGTTTCATCGAGCAAGCATGCAAAAGCTCCTGCTCTTTTCCCACAAGCGATCTGAAATGAAAAGATTAAGGATGAGAACTTACGTGACAAAACACGGTGAGATCAAGTGATCAACTAAGCAAACAGACAAAATACAAGGCCAAGTTAGATTAAAAGATGTTTACTGTCACAGAATCTAACAAGCAAGCATCAAAGGCAAATTAAAAAGTTCGATTGAAATAACATAGAGAGTGAACTAACATCATCTTTGAGACTATCCCCAACCATCATAACCTCATTAGGCTGCATATCCCAATTTGAACATATGTGAAGAAGTGGAGCAGGGTCCGGTTTATATGGTCGAAACTCCCTGCTTAATGCTGGAGAAAATGTCATCTGGAACAAAAAGAGATTTCAGATCCGAAACATGGAAATAGCAAAACTAGGATCACACATACTAAAATAAGTGGCAATTTTAAATAAACTCATACTAAAATAATTTACAAAAATGAAGTATAAAAACCAGCCTAAAGACAACAGAAAAATATGTTGATGAAGATACCGGTATCGTTTAAACCATTCTGAAGCTTACCCCAAATCGCTTGTGGAATAAATCAACTGCATCCTTGACATTTCTTGTGATTAGTCCTCTCCTGAAAAATAAAAACTAGCAAAGAAGTTAATATCATTGGTGTGTTGTGATGAGGATAAACCTGAAAAATAAGAAAGAAGGTTAGTTCAAGATTTTCGATTGTTCTCTAAGAAGATCAATATGTCTTCTGAATTCTTCTCACTAAAAGCCAGATAAAATTTCCTTCTACTGCATTCGCAAACATAAAACAGTAAAATATCCAAACAAAATTTATGTATTTACTACTCCATTACATCAGCCATGTACTAAGTATGAACAATAAATTTACCTAATATTCTTTGACTCGAGAAATTCACAAAGTTCTGCAGCACCTGCAACAAAATTCAACTATTCAATTAAAACAAATGCCAAATTTACAAAACGTTTAAAATGAGATTCAGAAGCCTTAACTAAGTAGGATCCTCGGGTTTTGGGAAATGATATTAATCTCTAAACATTTTACTTCTCATCCAGAAATGACAATATTTGCACAACAATTTTGGATCCTCCTTTCAGCTAAGATCACAATGTGAAAGCCCATAACTTATCCTATGATTATATCTCCATGAACAAACTTTCTAATTAAAAGCACAATGCTGTACAATTTCATCATCTTTCAATTTGAAACAACTAAATGCAGCAACAATCAAAACACTGATCATTGACAGTGCTCCATGAATTAAGCCCATTTGGGGTTTGAAGGGAAGAAAAAGGTGCAACATTGGGTAGCTTAGCTTGTGATTCATTTCGATGCTCAACGTACACCCACAAAACCCAAACTGGGGACAATCCAACACTCTAATTATGGGAGGAGCCCTAATTTCAATCGATTTTGCTACGAATTAAGAGATTAAACAATTTGAAACAACAATGCAGCAACAATCAAAACACTGACTATTGACAGTGCTCCATGAATTAAGCCCATTTGAGGTCTGAAGGGAAGATAAAGGTGCAAGATTGGGCAGCTTAGCTTGGGATAATCCAACACTCTAATTACATCATCATTTACGAATTAAGCGATTAAACAATCAATTGAGGAGTTGGGGGAAGACAAAGGTGCAAGATTGTGTCTCTAATTATGGGAGGAGCCCTAATTTCACAATCAATTGAGGAAATTGGGGGGGAAATGAGAAGCACTAACCCGGCATAATCTGGAGCTTATCCAATCCCTGCTTCTCGAAATCCGCAATGATCTCATACGCCCTCTTCTGGTTTTCGGGGCTCCACGTCTCAATGTGGTGGAGGATATCGATTCCGGAGGGGCTCTGCGACCTGATCCTGGCGTAGGCGTCTTCGCCGAGCACGGCTCTGTACATGGCGGGAAAATCGATGACGGGGACCGTTAGGGTTCCGTCCATGTCGAAGATGACGCCCCGCAGCCTGGGAATAGGAGAGGTGGAGGTGGTCATTGACGAAAATGCCCTTGCCGGATTGAAGAAATGGAGAGGTCGGGGGCAAAGGAGTTGCATAACATAAACATATGGTGGAAGGTGCTGTTGCAGTGAGTGGACCTAATTATTAGCAAATCGAAAACATTCAATTTTTACGATTTCTAAAAAAAGATTCAATTTTTACCAATTATTATTAAAAAATAATTAAAAAAAAGATTCAATTTTGTTATTATTAAAAATAAAAACATGAGCGCAGGCAGAGGCACACACATCCCCTTGTCAAGAAACCGCGTAGCTCAGACAGGCCTCGGGTAGTAATTTACCAATTTACCCTCCGCCGGTGGCTCCGGATTCTCTCAAGCACGGCTCCCGAGGCGAGGGGTAAAACCGTCCAAAAAGGGTGTCCGAAATAAGGAATTTTGTCCCACTCTGTGTTTTGTGTGTTTCTAATTCCCAATGCCTACTTCTGTCCAGTCTCTGCCTCCCTCATTTTCCATTCCCTCTCTCTCTCTCTCTCTTTCTCTCTCAATCAAGTCTTCATTTTCTTTGCGAAGTCTGCTTCAAAGGAGAGAATTTCTTGGTGAAGGTAAGGTGCATGGATGTGACAAAAATATTTCTCCATGTGTTTGTTTTTTGTTTCATTTTTCATTGTTAGAATCTTTATCATATGAGTCTATGACTGTGGTAGCTTTTTATTTGTTTGATCTCTAGAGAAAGAATTGATTTTGTTTTGCTTCCTGTTTTGTTCCGAGCTTCTATGTGTGTGTGATGCATTTCTTTTTCTTGTTTTTGCTTAAAGATTCCACCTTTCTCTGTCTCCTTTGGTCCCATACCAATAGAAATACATATATATATATATACACACACACACTACACTCTCACGTGTGTGTACATTTTCTTTTTGGGTTGAAGAGGCAAATTGAACCCAAGCTTTTTCTGGGAAGACGAGATTCATTTTTTGTGTTGGTAAAAATCGAATCTTTATTTACCTTGGGACTGTTGCAGAGGATCACTGTAAATTTTGTGTGTAAATAACAGTAAAAACCCTTGGAGGGTTTTTGTTGTTTGTCACGTGAGTGCCACATGATCCAAGAATGATTCATTCACCTGGTGTTTGTTTCCTTTTTGAGGTCATGTGAGTGAAGGGAGTTTGTGGGGTCCAGTTGATTTTGCAGGGATGATGAAAGCTATGGAGTGATTTTATCCATTGGTTTATGTGTGTGTGTGTGTGTGTGTGGGTAAAGTCATGATTCATTACATAATTATGTCCCTTTCTATTATAGTGATTGACTGGGAAGATTCATTATTTCTCGTGTCGGATTGCTGACGTGGCCCTAGCCAGCCCCCGGTTCATTGGGGCGGGGAGATCGAGCCGGGGGCTACGGCTTTTTCTTGATTGGGTGAAACAATCACATTTATTTGGTCCCAAATGGTTGTTACCTAATAGATGGAGTGGTTTTTTCCTTGTCCACTTAATTGTGTTAGGTGGAATTTGATGCCTTGCATTTGGATTAGTTGTTTGCATTGGTAGATTTGTAATCAAATGTATTGCATCTATGTGTTAGATTTGATGATCAAACTTTGTTGGCTCTTTACTAAGACTAGGATGAGATGTCGACACTTTATCGCATGTTTTAGTCACCTAAGTGGTCCGTTTTTCTATCTCTTGCATCGAGCTTCCACCACACATCTATGTGATCGAGCAATTCATCCGTAGCAGCTGCGATATTCTCAATTTTTGTGGCTCATATAGCACATAAAGTTGTCGTGTGTCGTTTGGTGTTCTTTGCTCGTTTTGGGATGTTGCTAGGCAGGCGCCATCGTTTCTTAATGAAAGGAACGCGGCTTCATAGCCATACACAGCCTGTAAACATAGTTGTGCTCTGCGAGGGTGGATTTTTCCGATTAATCTAATGATGTGGTTGGCAAATAATCAAGAATGAATGGATTTTAGTAGGGAATTGCTGAATATTTCCACCCTGTTGGTTGTTACCAACAGACGACAAGGCTTGCTCGATACATGCCTAATTTCTCCGTTTGTCTCAACCTATGGTGTTTCGCGTTGAAGCTATAGTTTATTAGCACACAAGATTTTCATTCCCATGTAAATTTTTCTGTCTCCATCACATATATTAAAACAGGTTTGTAGTCATATAATTTATTCCCAGATTTGGATTCATATTGCTATTTCTTGCTGTCTGGCAAAGACAATAGGGAAATAATTCCACTAGCTAGGTTGTTTTGTTTGCAAATGGGAAGGTTGGAAGTATTTAAGGATATTATTGTATTATTTTTGGGTCAAACATTGTATGCTCTTGTAGAATATTATGAATAATAGTTTACCTAACTTTTTCAATTAATTGTTTAGTCCTCTCAATTATGCCTTTTCCTAATAATAATCATAATTTGCAGAGCCTTGTCTAGTTGGGAATTGAATATTCATTGCCTTTTCCCAAATTTATTTCACCTAATTCTGTCTCCTTCTCAAACTTTTCTGCTAATCTTTCATTGCCTTCCCATTTTTGGGGCCCCTTTTCTTGTTATTCAAAGGTGTATCCCAAAAGGCATTCTACATGCCTTAATATGGCTATTAACTCTTCCTTATATTGCCTTATTCTCTCTTTGAATTATTTGATTTCCTTTCCTTATTCTTCTTTTCTTCATCTTTTTTGTTGATTCAGATGGATTCGGTGAAGCGATCCGCGGTCACACCGAGCAAGAGCCGATTGGCACGCGCTATTTCCAAGGCTCTGCACTTTCGTGCCGTCGCAGGTGTAGCTCCGGACGATGATGGAGGCGTTCGTAAGGCGAAGCCTCGTGGTTTCAAGCACGTCGAGGCTCCCACTTATGAAGACGAAAACGGGGCGGAGTTCGAGCTCGATGAGAGGATGGTGAATGAAGCTTTCCTCTCCAAACTGTTTGCTTCCGTCTCCGCCGTGAAAGCTGCCTATGCCGAGATGCAGTTTGCTGAATCCCCTCACGACGCCGACGGGATTCAGGCGGCGGACAAGGCTGTCATAGCCGAATTGAAGCGTCTGTCCGAATTGAAGCAGTCTTACCTGCGGAAACAGCTGCACGAGGCGTCTCCGGCCACCACGTTGCTTCTGTCGGAAATCGAAGAGCAGAAGAGCACTCTGAAGATCTACGACGTCACGACTAAGAAGCTCGACGCTATGCTCAAGGTGAAGGAGTCAGAGACGATCGCGTTGAAAGGGAAGCTGTCGGAGGCCAATAAGGCGAACAAGTCGCTCGAGAAGAGGCTGAGCTCAAGCGGGCAGTTTATCGTCCCTGACAACGTTAAATTATCCAACCTGAGGCTCGGAGACTTCCTCTCCTGCCACCGGCATATGTTGAAGTCCATTCGGAGCTTCGTGCAGCTGCTGATCGCGGAGATGGGGTCCGCCGGCTGGGATTTGGAGGCCGCGGCCGAGTCAATCGAGCCCGGCGTTCGTTTCCGGAAGCCGAGCCATAAATGCTTCGCGTTTGAGTCCTTCGTGTGCAGGCAAATGTTCGACGGCTTCAGCTCCCCCGGCTTCTCCGCCCAGAAGCCGATGCCGGAGAGGGACAAGCGGCGGAGCCTTTTCTTCACCCGGTTCGTCGAGCTCAAATCCGCGAAACCGGCCGATTACCTCGCCCGGAATCCTAACGCCCCGTTCGCGACGTTTTGCCGCGCGAAGTACTTAAAACTCGTGCATCCGAAGATGGAGGCGTCGCTCTTCGGGGGTTCGGGCCAGGGGGATGCCGTCGTCTCGGGGGAGGTGCCGGGGACACCTTTTTTCTCGGCATTCCTCGAGATGGCGAAGCGCGTGTGGCTCCTACATTGTATCGCTCTGTCGTTCGAGGCGGAGGTCTCCGTCTTCGAGGTGAAGAAGGGGATTCGGTTCTCGGAGGTCTACATGGAGAGCGTGAGCGACGACGCGCTGCTGCTGCTGCCGGAGCCCGTCGTGGCGCTTGCCGTTGTGCCGGGGTTCGGCATCGGGAAGAGTGTGGTTCAAGGGCTAGTGTATCTGTGTTGATTATTGGGGGTTTTGATCAAGATTTTAGGCTAGTTTTTTAGGTAAGAAATTTGCCCCGTTTTTTGAAGCTTATTCCAATTTTTTTTTGTAGGTTTGGTTAGTGGAAGGATGATGTTAAATTAAAGTGTATATTGTAGTAATTGTCTATATTTCTATGTGCCTTTTTGCTTGTATAGGCAGTGAATTTGTTGATTCATAATTCTCCTCGTGTAGCTTAATTCGGAAATTACCATTTCAATGTTATGTAATTATTACAACAAAATATTCAAATTAGTAGCTATAATATAAAAAAGATGTCATAGAAAGACAAAATGATGTGACCATGAGTCTACATCTTGTTTCCTTTGAAGTCAATCTTCTCTATTATAGGATTTGGGGCCAAGACATTCACCTAAGCCCCTAAATCTCTTCCCAAATGCCATATCAGATTTCCTTTTATAACATTCTACCTTGGCCCCAATTACAAGCCCACCACATATATAAGTCCATAATTTTACATT
>JAYJMF010345066.1:0-12130 GCA_036873715.1 Salvia sclarea
AGATGTACAGACGAAAGTCACGCACAACCACTTCTCTACATATTTGTCTATCGTATTCGTATTAAGATTTTTGTATACATTTCTGTAGTGGTTGAAATCTTTTGTGCAATGGCTTCTTAGATAGATTTGATGTATATATCTATGTACATATACATATATATAGTGTGTGTGTGAGTGGGTGTATTTTATTAAAAATATAACTAAATTCACTAAACACTATAGAAAATGCATGCATCATGTGGTTTATTTTAAATTCTTTATTCGTAATGGCAATCTGACTTGGCAAGATTTAGTATTCAAACAATCGTATTCAACTATGTATTTCTTTATCTCTTTAGACCGATTGTTTTAATCATAAGAAGTATTAATATAAAGTATTTCCGTGCATCGCACGGGGGCAAATACTAGTTATACAATTATCTACATATAATGATTCATTATGTAATTTTAAATTATTATAACTAAATTGTTCATTTTAAATTTATTTGTTGTATATTATATATTAATTTAAAGTTTTCATAACGGTCTTTATTTCAAGATGCATATTGCATATATGAACGGCTTGTAACTTTTTTTCTTAAAAAAATGATTGGATAAAAGAATGAGTAATTTTTTAATCCAAAATCGGCCAAAATTATTCAAACTAATTGTTTGAATTGTAACAAAAATAGTACAGAAAACTACCCACCACTTCCACTCTTCCACTTTTTTAATTATTTAATTTTAATCTAATTTTTGTAAATACATAATTAACCATTAATTTCTCAAAATTAATAATTTGTCATTGAAATCAAAATTAATTTCAAATTTTCATTTAAATTTTATTTTATTCATATCATATATCAAATTAAAGTTCTTGTCATGAGTTTCAATTTGATATGCATATTAAATATTTTATAATTAATTAAAATATACAATTTCATGAAATAAGAGAAAATATATAAAAAACAATGTAAAAAAAATATAAGAAAAAAAATCTAAAATAGCCTTAATTTGCATTGTGGCAAAGGTAGTTGATGTGATGGTTGAAAAAAAATTGCTGAAACACAAAACCGCAAATTATCATAGTATTATATAATGCTCTTATTAGCTATCATAATTACAAAATTACCATCAAATTGATTTCAAATTGATTTGAAATCAATTTTAAAATTGTGATTTGTCTTTAATGATATATAGATATACATTGCGTCAATTTTTTTAGAATCAACACATACATTTGTTAAATCGCGTTTGTTAAAGTTGGGTGTTTCATCATTGTGATTTCGTGTTGTAGGAATTCGGCCATTAATTGGATTCCATTCGGCTACGAAGTAAATAACAATTGAAACACTTATCTAACAGATTTAGATTTTAATCTGTTTTAATACAATGTTTATACCAAACAGGAAAAGGAAACGCATGGATTTTTATTTATTTTTCATTTGATTATAAAGATATTTTCGTTTTATGATGTATATATTGTGCAAATAAATAACATTTCATATCCCCAAAAAACATAAATTCCAAAGCCAGTCATGGGCTTATTGGGCCTTTTTTCATACCGGCTCATTGAGCCTTTTAACAGGAAGCAGGTGTTACAATTATTTCGGAAGATTTGAGATAGAGGAAAATGAACCCTATTTATATTATTACCATGACAAATTAAATTATATGTTGCTATTTTATCTCTTTCAATATATTTTTAATTTTAGTTTAATTCATAAATCTAGCCTAACATTAATCTTAAACCCGTATTTCCTTCTTAACAAACGTTGCCTTGTCAAATAAAAAATTTCAAACCTCTATTTACTTATGTATCTTACGTCTACGTCGTGTTTGGCACTTTAACAATTATACTAGTAATTTTCACATTTCTTTAATTTGGATGATGTAATGGTTTTTTGTGGTGTAATTACTTAATTTTAAATGATTTGTGGTCTCAATAACTTTTAGGTATAGTTACAAACTTAGGTCACCCATCCAAATACTCTAATTTGTTTCTCGTAAAATTAAAGTTAATGTAAATGATCGCTTCAATGGCAAAATAAAATGAAAAAAGTGAAAAGGTAATCAAATTGACTAACCAAATTGAATTTGTAATTTGAAACCAGCTTGTTCCTTAGGTATACAAAAGCTCACAATCTTCCTAAAAACAAATGCTAGCCACCATCTAATAGTGTGGGCCTCCTTTGCTAGGCGGGATGGGATAAGGCATTATGGAGTCGTTTGGTTTGTGATTAAATAGATTAGATTGATAACAAAATTATCCTTTAAAACTCCTCTTTTTCATCCATGACCCCTCATTTTTAATCACTCCACCACTCCTTATGCCCTCCTTCTCACTAAAATGTGTGATTAAATGTGGTGTGATTATTAATCCCACCAATAGTCACACATTTTAGTAGAAAGAGGGCATAAGGAGTGGTGGAGTGTAATTATGCTATCAATCTAATCCATTTAATCACACAAATCAAACGCCACCTATATGTTTGAACGAGATATCTTTTACCATACGAGATATTAATATTATGTTTATAAAATCTAAAATCATTGTTTGATTGGATGTATTAAATTCATTTTAAGTTTTCAAATTTATAAAATGTCATTTATAATTTTTAAAAAAATACAATCAAAATTGAACTATCCTATTCTACAAGACAACAACCTTACAACTCAGTAGCCTCCATTTAAAAAAAAAAAGGTAAAAAAATATATCAATCTAAAAACTTCACCATTAATTATGCAATATTTATTAAATTTATTATTACTCATGCATCAAGAACATGCGAATCAAATCGGGTATGGCTTTTGCTATGCCAGTATATATTCACGAACCAACCTACAATAGCAATTGTGGGATTATGCAATTTGCCAATTTTCTGTCTATGACTCACAAGCAGCAAGCAGCCTAAGAAGAAATTAAAAAGAAGAGAACTATGCCTTAGAGATGAGAAACATGACATAGTAAAACAATGGCCAAAACAACAAGCATTTCCACTTGTTATTGCAACTCTGGAGTGCTCCTCTACAACCAATTGAGAAAGCCTTTACATGCTTCGATTTCTCCAAGTTGATTAAAACTAGAAAAGGAATGTCAACTTGTCTATTCATTAGAATTAGGTAATAACATAAAGTCAGGATAATAATACATCATTCATGTCAAAAGAGTATCTGATGTAATGTGAAAAGATAAATAGAAGTACTGATAGTCTAGAAACAAAGATAAGTACATCATTAGCACTTGAGTCATACAACAGCCTCTGCGCTGCCATGCCTAACGAGTATCCCCGGAGCACATCCAACAGAGACGAACCCGACCTGACCACATCTGTTATACATGAAGAAAGAAAGATTGATATGTGCTTAAAAGTGAAGCATGACACTTTAAGTAACATGCTTAATAAATCATTCAAAAGCAAAGAGCAGCTCATATTGCCTAAATGCAGCATACTAAACTATTTCACAGAAGAATAAAGCTATATCACTTGAAATAATGCAAGGTACATATGCTTTACATTTACCTGCTAACTCGGGTCAGGTACTGCTTCTAGGAGATCATTTCCCCATGAACTCATACAAGGCCGACTTCACTTCGTACTCATTGCACGCCTGGTCAATGATCTCCGGCGTAAGCTCCACTTCCTTAGTCTTCAAATCCCGATTACCATACTCGATTTCATCCCTGCTATCCACCACAGTGCTCTTGGGTGTCTGTGCATATTTTGCAAATAGGTCCGGGACTTTGTTGTATTTCCGAACGACGTGAGCAATAGAATACTCCACGTTCCCATCAAGTTGGTGCACGGCACCATCCATGCACGCCTTCACCTCGAGCATCAATTCATTTAATTTCCTATTACTGTGGTAGACACCTCCCTCTAGGATAGGTCTCTGTAGCATGCAATTTTCAATTTTATTACGCTCCTCAAAGTTATCAGTTTGGAATATTATTCCATCGGAGTACATCTCCGGAGGGAGCTCCGGAAGGATCTCAGAAACAAATCTCATGGATTCTATCCATGCCATCATCTCGGCTTGCGCGGAATTATTTCCATGGGGAAGAAAGATCCTCTTCCCACTCGCATCAATATGGAACTCACCCTCGACCATATTCGACTCCTTCCTAACGAACACTTTTGCACGTCTTACTCTTACTATAGCATTCTCCTCCTCATCCACACCATGGGTCATCAATAATGTTACTGTAAACCAAGCACTCAACCTGCTGCAGTATGATGAATCAAAGGCGACCAAAACTGCATGTTTTGGCAGGTCGTGGATGGTCGTGATTTTTTTTACCATAGTCGCAACCGGCTTGTCCTCTCTCTTTTTAAAATCGTAGGAATAATCCCTACTGGAACTTGAAGACTTTCTTATGAAACTTCGCCAACCATCCTTCACCTTTGTTGTCCAAGGCTTGGACGACTCCTCGGAGGGGCCGTCGTCATGGTGGCGATGCGACAGGTTTCTGGCCAACAGATTTTTTCCTCTGCTAACTGCAGAGGAAACTGATCTCAAGAGCTTCGGCGGCATTGTCTGGAACAAATTTATATAAAAAAAAATGATCAGTATACTTATATAAAGGGATTTCATTAAGGGCAACAAAGTAAGTATCGAAAAGTTCTGTTAACATATAATTTTTATATGTGGTATGGTATGTTAATGAAATAAGATGATTTGTTCAACAATATGTTTATTGCGAAAATGGTAATGGACATGGATCGTTCACGTAGAAGTGAATTTTGGTAATAATGGAAATAGATCGTTAATCGACACAAATAAGTGAAGAAATAGACTGTGAATCATTCTTCATTATACCATTATTACTCTCCAACACATTTTATGAACCGTTATTCGTAGCCACAAATCATAACGTAAATTAAATAATGGATCAGAGCTCTTTCTACCAATATTGAACCTTTGTAATTGTTAATATAATATTCGTAGCCACAAATCATAATTTGCAAATATAAATTATCTTCTCTTCTCAAACATATAATATAATATTCCTAGCAGAATGAAGTTGCATCAGAGCACTATCTACCAATATTTAACCCTTGTAATTGCTAATATAATATACGTAGCCACAAATCATAATTTGCAAATATCAATTATCTTATCTTCTCAAACATATAATATAATTATTCCTAGCTGAATGAAGTTACATCAGAGCTCTATCTACCAATATTGAACCATTGTAATTGCAAAAATATAATATTCGTAGCCACAAATCAAAATTTGCAAATAAAAAATTGTACTCACAGTTCTAGGGCTGTTCAAGCAGAAGCTCAAAAATGCAGCGGCTAGCTGAATAAATTGAAGAAAGTAGAAAAGTAACTTTTTTTTTTTACCTTTTATACATTGGCTTAATGGGCTAGGGTTTACATTTATATGGGCTTGATATTTGATTTCGAAATGGGCATTATGATGGGCTGTAAGTTAAAATATAATATTTCCACCTAAAAATACTAATGCTAGTTCTAAAATATTACATCATTATAAACACAGTACTAAAATATTACATACAATACTAAAATATTACATCATTATAAAAATTAACTAATACTTAACACAATACTAAAATATTACATCATTATAAAAATTAACTTGTACTTAATACTTAACAATAAAATTCAAATAAAAAATCCTATTACATACAAATCATAAATGAATAAATATAATTAAAAACATCCATGTTGTCGAATAACATCAACTCTACCCTCGTACAAAGGCGGTCCTCGATTTAGCTTTCCCTAAACCTGTACAAAACACAACTTAATTCATTAGTTAATAACATTTGAGTTATAAAAATGTAAGACTAAAATCTTCCATAACTACTAAGCTTACTCCATAACGAAAAGTTCAAGTGGGCACGTATATGTCGGGAAAGCGGTAAATTTAATAAACGGATAGATCACTATGCTTATTTTGAGTGAAGGGATTGTTAGCCAATTGAAACCTTTATGCAAATCTAAATGAAAATGGCAATTGAGTGTAGAGTTAAAAAAAACTCTAATTTGACAATAAGATGATGCTAAGTATAATCTATCCAAGTCCAACAAGGAGAAGATTGTAGACAGCACCAAGGGAATGTTTCAACCTTAGAATAATGCTAGTTCTAATCACAAATGAAAGAATGATAATGCAAATGAAAGAATAGGCAGGGAGCACACGTATCAGAAGGAGTGAAAATGTGGTGTTCAAAAAGTGATCAAAGATTTGTGTTGAGGCTATTATGGTTAAGCTTACTCCATATCGACAAGTTCAAGTAGGCACGTATATGTCGGAAAAGGGGTAAATTAATAAACAGATAGATTACTATGCATATTTTGAGTGAAGGATTGTTAACCAATTGAAACCTTTATGCAAATCTAAAAAGAAAAACTCTAATTTGACAATAAGATGATGCTAAGTATAACTTAAATACTTCACTATCATCTATCCAAGTCCAACAAGGAGAAGATTGTAGACAGCACCAAGGAAACATTTCAACCTTGAAATAATGCTAGTTCTAATCACAAATGAAAGAATAGGCAGAGAGCACACGTATCGGAAGGAGTGAAAATGTGGTGGTCGAATTACTAGTGTTCAAAAAGTGATAAAAGATTTGTGCTCTTGAGGCTATTATGGTTAAGCTTATTCCATATCTACAAGATCTCAAGTATGCATACTTTACATTAATTTGAATGTTCCACGATGCACAATTTAAGGTCAACACTCCTATTGCTGCATATATCTCCTTGCCCTTAATTATTTATTCATTCCAAAACAAGAAACATGACTCACATCGTCCTTATAAAATGAAAATCTGAAATAGTACCTTCTTTCGGACCAATAAAGAATCGGTGAGGCTTCCACACAATCCAGAAAGAGCTGGGAGTGGTATCAACAAACCATAATGCTCAAACGTCTTCTCTGTAAAAAGTTGTAGAATATGAATCAAAGTAGAATACCCTAATTCTAACAAAGTTGGGTAGCACCCACGTCCACAAGTATACAACCTACAAAAATCACAACATAAAAGAAAATGAAAATTTTTAACACAACTGAGGATTTTGTATATTGTATTCATTTCAATTTGTTATACTATAAATTGTGGACTATTTTTATTGTGAGGATTTTGTTTAAATTAAGCGTCCAAAACACACAATTTTTTAAAAATTAAAAAAAAAAAAAAAACACACACACACACACACACACAAAACATAACATAACATAACATAACATAACCAAATTTGGACAAAATCTTGAGTTGACCACATCTCCAGATCCAGAAACAAATCGTAAGAGACAAAAAAGAAAACAGCCATTGGAAAAAAGAAAAATCGACACTAAACCAAATTAAATCCTCTAAAAACACCAAAATGAATGAAACTTGAATAAAAGCACTAACAAATTTGTGGGACCCAAACCACGTGCTATCCACTTACAAAGTGGTCCTTATCACCGACGCGGAGCTTTCAATCTCAACTTTTTCTCTATTTTCTTTTGAAAAAATCAAAGCACTTACTACTACTATCAGTTGAACAAAACCTACTTAATTATGGGACTAACAAAAATTAGAATCGCAATTAAGAAAATTAAATAACAAACCAACCCAACAAAACTCATCTCGACTCACAAATGAATGTTACATGATTGTTAGAGTTGGCTGGTTTGGTTTCCAAGAATGTAAGTAGCATGATCTCTCTGTTGCATATAGTGAATTACAAGTTATCTGCAAAAAGGAAAAGAAAATGAATGAGAATGGAAAAGAATATTTGTTTCGAAACTGAAACTTCTTACATGGTTGAATGGAATACTTCTTTGCGATGCTTTAGCTTAACTTCGCGGCTGCTGAAGAGTGGAGAGGAGACGAGGTGGTGGCGCGTCTACTGCGACGGAAAATCGAAGGCGGCGCCGGTTAGAGATGATGAGAGAGAGATGACGAGAGAGAGAGACAGAGAGAAGATTGCATATTGGAGTGCGGCGCAGACAATAGATAGGGTTTTATATTATGGTTTACCAAATATGAATGACTAATTATTGGATAATAAACAATTAAGAAATTAGATAACAAAGGAAACGAAATACCCTAGTTCGGTTATGTTTAGTAACAACAAAAAACCGAAAAATCAACCAAACAGACTATATATACTAGTGATGCTAATTAGCCACATCACGGGCTATGAAATTATCAAATTATCAAATATTTTAAAATCTGAATTAAAGTTATACTCAAATTTGGAAAATTAGAATATTAGTTACATTAAAATCATATTTTTGTATTTATAAAGTCAAATACAAATAAAATATATAATTATTAATAATAATTAATCAACAAATATTTATAATAAAATAATTAATTCATTTTTATTTCGATCCAAAAAATTTAAATATTTTATTTTTTTCTCAAGTGAATTAATTTATGGCTGCAAAAATTTATTCTATAGTAAATTAGCAGTAATTAGTAATACCAACCTCAAAATCATAACTTAAAAATGAAAAGTTCTGACAGCCGCTGACTTCCAACTCTTCCAATTCCCACCTCTCCTCTCATATGATATACAGTATGTTATGGCAGATTGGGTGAGCCAAAAATAATGGTTCTTGGTCCGATTTGTATAGATAAAATTATTAGTACTATAGTATAGTATAGATAGCACATCTATTATTTCTTCTTTTATGTGGTTTTTTTTATTTATAATTGACATGCATTTGTCAACTGAATTAGATTATGAAAAGTTCAACTTTTTTCAAGTAAGTTGGTGTTAGTAGTTCAATTCGATTTACTAACCAAACGGATATGTTAAGGATATTTTTATAGATTTCTTTTTCTGTATTAATTTATATATTATCTTTTTTTGAATGGGTACTTTAATAATTAACACTTCTTACGAGAATTTAATTAGATATGGGCCTAGTTAAATCAACCCAACAAATTAGTGTGGAGGAACATGGAAACTATGAATTGATATATAGAAACGAACCAAAGAAGACTACCTAGAGCGAAAAGGAAATTTTCAAAGGAAAGTAATCCATCATGCACAATAGAATTCTAGAGAAATGAACCAAAGAAAATTACCTAACTACCCAAATTTCAATTACTGAACCAAAATTCGAAACATACAAATTTATGACTGTGGCACCGAAACCACGTGCTATTCACTTAACACAATTTGGATGTGTCAAAACTCAAAACTCAGAATTACTTTTTATTTCTAACCTGTTCAAGTCAAGTATTCCTTCCTTTTCTAGAAGTTTTAAGAAAAATGGAGGGTTAATTATAGCTGAACTTTAAAAAAATTTAGATACTCCTATATTCTAACATAACACAGTAACTCACAGTGTAATTTTTAATTTGTCAGTTTAACTAATCGACCCAACATTTTCTGATATTCGTGTAGACTAATAAGTCCTCCCAACCAACACTTTCTGAAATATGTTTCCATTCCACTAATATGAAAAATAATAAAAAATTATAACACTTGCTAAAATAATGGAAATAGCCTTACCTCAAAATAGTTCAGATTTTCATACCTCCTCTTTCTTCTATTGAAAGCGGCGAGGTGACATTAATCTTAAAAAAAAAAAACATTCCAATGCTCAAACTATCAAGTAAAAGATCTCATCAAAAATCAAGAAAAAGGTCTAGATGAAAATGAATGAGTAAAGTAGTACTAATAAAGTTGTCTGGGCCCAACCCACATTCACTATTCTGATGTGAATCTATTCTAAAATTTGAATTTTGAAATAACTAAATTTGAATGGAAAAAATCAAACTGAAAGTAATATTTCAAATTTTCAATCTAGATCGATTCGAATGTTCCGATTAGAGATAATATGAAAATATATGAATTACAATAAATAGAAATTAAATCATCAAACACATACTCTCTCCCACTTTTATTTTTATTTATAAATAAATGCAGATATTAGGCCGCGCAGCAGAGGACTCGAACCTGAGACCTTTAGCTTCGGTCAATAATCTCCTACTATTAAGCCAACACATACACAAACTCTTTGACACAAAATTTCAATAATAAAATTAAATTCCCATATTAACCTTAGTTAATGCAATTTACACTTATTTATTCACTAGTTATTTAGTAAAGAAAAATAAGAAAAACAATGTCTTTTCTCATCCCGGGTGATTGGGTGAATATGCATTTAAATAAGTAATAACGAAAATTGAAAAGACAAGGATATAAAAACTATAAGACGACTTAATCAATGAAAAAAATGGAAAAATGCAGAACGACATATATAAAATGGGAGGGACAATATAATTCTACGTATGAGGTTTTATAAGCAAAACGAGTATATATACCTCAAAAAAAAGAAGCAAAACGAGTATATAATTCTTCATACATAGGGGTAGTTAAATATATATTCAATTATAACTAAAATGATTGAGCTATCACTTAATTTTAGTGGGGTGTATATGGTTCGAAAATTATCAACAAGTATTTCCACATTTTATGTATGTATGTGGAGTATCAATTAATGTATATGGGTGATTGGACTTGGTTTGAACTCAATTTGTAATAATAAAGCATAAATCATCAATATCGATAAATTGGCAGGGAATGAGAATAGATTATATTGGCAGGGCCCGCGTTCCTATACTACATCTTTAATAAATTCCGAATAAATTATTTATATAAAAATTGGAATAAATTGATGAAACAACTAATTGTATTAATTTGTAAGTGACATTGGGCAAAAGAAAATCGACACAAAACCAATTAAATTAAATCGTCTATAAACACCAAAATCAAAAAACTAATAGTGTCACTGAACTCACAACAAAACTAAAAGAAAAAACAAATTTGTGGGGACCCAAACCACGTGCACTTACTATCCACTTATGACCAAGTGGTCCTCTGAGAAAATGAAATAGCTTAATTTTGCTCTCATGAAGAAAAAAAGAGAGAGAAGGCAAGTATATAAATCAATTAACAAAACCTACTCAATTATGGGCCTAATACAAAAAATAGTCAGTATAGTAATTAAGGGCCGTGCGGCGCAGCTCCACTGACAATAAATAGGGTTTGTTATATTTTGATTTACCAAATGTGAATGACTAATTACTAGATAGTAGTATAAAAAGAAACGGTGAAAAATGAAAACTAAATGAAGTTATATGAATAACAGGAAAAATGGAAAAGAAACAAAAATTAAATAAAAGGGTTTTTTTTTTTTTTTTTAAAAAAGAAGGAAAAGTTGCGTCATGCGCATGTGTGCTCCATTGCAGGCGAAACTTTCGAAGTCACTCTCCACAAAGAATAGAAGAGCGATTAGGAATAATTACTTATCTAATTATGTGCCTAATTCATCAACTGCGAAGATAATCGTGAGCCTTAATTAATCATCGGCCGGTCTAATCAACCCAAAAAATTCGAAATTCGTGTTAAGAGTAATAAACGAGAGAGATATGAGTGTATTTTCTTCAATATCCGGAAAGAGAAAAATCATTGCTAAAAACTGCAAATAAAAACGACCGATTTAACTCTCAAAATAAAAGTAATTGTTAAGAAAGGGGAGCCGTACCAAAAACAGCAAAGAACTGGAAATTCAGATCTAATTCAGATCTCTTCTCTCTTCGATGGAAAAGCGCCGCAGTGACGTCGTTTCTCAGTTGCCCAAAACAAACCCTAATGCTCAAACAATATATCTGCAAAAAGGCTAGAAAATGAATGAGGATAGCAAGTTGGGTGGGCCCCACAGAGATATCCTTTCAGCCGTTGATCAAGTCAGGGACAGACGGATATGATCTAGATCTAGTTTAAGGGTAAGTCCTCAAGTCAGCACATGAAATTAATGTTTATTTGAATGGTAATATTTTAATGTTAAAATTAAGAGTTTTATATATGGAGTGAACTAATTAAATAACCATTATACTAATCCATTAAGTTAATTTAATTTAGTTATAATAAAATGTTCAATATGTCTGTCAAATTGTAGATGGTAACAAATATTTTAATTTAATATATAAGTAGTTTTTTTGCCCCCGCCCGATGCGCGGACAAATATAATTTTCATATAATTAATTTACATCATATAATGTATTTAGGTATGTTAAAAATTTGTAGATTAATGAATAATATTGTCATTTAATTATAAGTAAGTAATTAAAAGTGATAAAATATAAAAGTGAAAATACGAA
>JAYJMF010345116.1:0-12118 GCA_036873715.1 Salvia sclarea
GAGTGAAATCCCGTCGGCTCCCCCCTATAACCCAATTAAAAATTTTACCGACGGAATAGTGGCCATCAGTAAACCGGCCGTCGGTAATTCCGTCGGTAAACTCAATGACAATATTTTTTCGAATTACCGATGGCCGGTTTACCGACCGCCACTATTCCGTCGGTAAATTAAATGTATTTTTTTTTTTAATTTTAGAAATTACCGACGGAAAATTATCCGTCGGTGATAAATCCGTCGGCAATTCCGTCGGTAATAATGCCGGAAAACACTGCCGGATCGGCGAAGAATCGGCGTCGGACGGCCGTCGGAATTACGTCGGTAATTCCATCGGTGTCCGGCACCTTTTTTGTAGTGATATTTCTAGATGTTTCTAAAAAAAATGCTTTCTTCCATTACTCTCGACTTATTTCTCTTAGACACGAGAATTTATACTGGTTAAAAAATAAAATAAAATGTTGTATAGTGATAATAGAATATATATTATTCAAAATTATGAGAGTAATAAAGGTGTTTCAAAAAGAAAATGTGTTAACAATATTGGGACACCCCAAAAAATAAATACAAACCAAGAATAATGTAATGGAGAAAATATAAGGCACACAAAGATATAATATAAATCAATATTCCCTCCGTCCACTGAATTTGTTACGTTTTCCTTTTTAGCTCGTCTCAACGAGTGTTATTGAGGAGATGGCGGCTGACCTGGGAATTGGGATGTCAAGTGGGACATCTTCCGATGTCTTATTTAGGGATCAAGGTGGGAGGTGGTCTGAAAGGAGTGGCGGGGTGGTCCGATGTTGTAGATAGGATCAGGAAGAGATTGAAGCGGTTGGATGTGGCTTCGCTGTCTATAGGTGGCCGTATTACTATTATTAACTCTATTCTTTCAGTTATTCCTTTATATCGTATGTCGTTGAATCCTATGCCCAAAACCACTGTCAAAGAAATTCGGGTGTTGTAGTGCCGTTTTCTGTAGGGTGGGGATGAATCTAGGAGAAAGAAAGCTTGAATCAAATGGGGTGCGCGCTATGCTCGAAAAGAGGAGAGGGGCCATGGAATTAAAAATTTGGGGTTGTTTAACCTTGCTTTGCTTAACAAGTGGCTGTGGAGATTTTTAAGGGAGAGCGGGAACCTTTTGGGTTAGAGTGATAAAGGCGAGGTTTGGGAGGTGCGGTGTTCTCAGGAGTGGATATCTTTCGTTTCGGGAAGATGGGGTAATTCGGGCTGGTGGAGGTTCTTGATGTCGAAAGTCGGTGGTGCGGATGGTAGATGGTTTTGGAGCAGCTAAAAAGGAAATTGGGTAACGGGATGTCTGAAAGCTTCTAGCAAGGGGTTTGGAGGGGGTGGGGGGGAGGTCATTAAGAGACAGGTTGTGTGCAACGAAATAGGGTAAGGTGGGTGAATTCGGACGGTAGGTAGAGGGGCCGGCGGTAGTCTTGGGAGGTGCCGTGGCGGAGGGACCTACTGGACAGGGAGCAGGGTTGGGCAGACGACCTTTATGAGGCTTTGAGTGAAGTTAGTTGAGAGTACAGAAGATTCTTGGATTTGTGGAGACAGTGGCGAGCACATTTTCACGATGAGGCACGCCTATAAGGAACTGATGGTGCGGGAGTTAGGGGCGGCGAGGGCGGGAAGGAAGGACCCCGTTTAGATGTCTTTTAAAACATTTACCAAAACTCTTCTGTTGTGATGTTATCTCGACTTAACTTATCCTTTTTAAGACCTTGAACTATGTTCCTCTAAACTCAGTTTATCTATAATCCAGTTTAGTTGTTTTCATTTCAAATTCATTTCTCGAGTAAATATTTCGTTCATAGGCAGGTGGACCGTCAATTCCGCATAGGGTGGGGTTGGTGGGCTGCTACAGGTGGTATCAGAGCAGGGTTTGCTCTATGTGTCTAAGGAAAAACTTTTATAAATAAAATTTGAATAGACAACTAGGAGAGTCTAGTGCACATCCGAGCGCTTCGGTCATTCCCCGCCGCCATCAAGGTATGTGTCTAATAAGTGATTTTCTTTAGCTTATACGATATGGCTGATGGCGTGAAACTATGTGTTTATTGTAAGTGTGCATTGATATGGTGATGTTTCTATGACAAGCTTGACTAACTTATGACTATGGTTCAACTCTTGATTTGCATGGCATTTTTAGATGGCAGGATGGATACGAGCCCGAACGCCCCTTAACATTCGCGTAGCCCGCTTCAGGGAGTAGGAACCCGAACCTGATTGCTCTATAGGAGATGTCCTAACCCAGTACTTCCACCTTTGGCGTGAAGCTGAGGGTGGAGGGGTCACCAACTATGCATCAGCTGACCGACTGTCTGACCACATACCACCTGGGTGGGATGAGTGGACTAGGTTTCTACTGAACGAGATGGCTGTAGAGGACGAGGACTTTGGCCCCATACTTCTGAACTTTCCCGACTTCATCCACGTCCTCATCACCTGTTGGATGTTCCCGCCTGACCCGCCACATCCTTTGGCTATGGAAGCCGAGGGACTGGGTGAGCCTTTCCATGATCCACCGGAGGACCCTGCCATCCCTGCCGAACCGCCTGCCCCGCCTCAGTCACCAACTCCATCGCCACCTCACACTCCACCCCCGACGATGCCATCCACTGTGTCTACCTAGGACATGGCTCCCACCCTCGACCTGCTGGAGCCAATCCATGACCCATACGGGATCCATGACCAGGAGTACATCGACCCTCTCACTATACACCTAGCACCCCCGTCTCCACCAGCAGCATATACTCCACCGCCACCTCAGCCTCCATATCGGCGTACGGCACGCATCAGCACCATCACCTCTCTTGGTGAGACCTTCCGTTTCACCTATCTATACCAGTTGCCGCTAGGAGCCTTTGAGGGATCCTCTTATGAGGAAGGTAGCTCGTCGGGTAGCACGGCTGATAGCTCAACTGATGACTCGTCTGAGAGTTCATATGGTGACACTTCTGACAGTTCGTCTGGGACAGATGAAGGTAATGGAAGTGAGGATGGTTGGTACAGTGCGTCTGACACCAGTGAGGACTAGACCTACTCCAGGAACGTACCACGCTGCCTAGGATCATGTTTCAAAAAGACTTTTATGTGTACTTCTAAACACTCTGCATGTTTATATTTCAAGTCCTCAAGTTGAGGCAAAACTCTCACTCTAAAAAGTCCTCATTTTCAAAGAAAGGCAATTTTTGGTAATATATGATGCATAATAGTAATAATTGCTTGATATTGTTGTTATGAGATGTGTGATTTTGGAAATTTCTCGAATATCTGTGGTTATATGCTTTGTTGTGACTACGTAAATTGGATTTGTGATTTCGATTTTACTCACCATTCAGTACTAACCCTTTATGTGTAATACTTTTGGTTTGAAATTGGGATTGGGTTTTGTTACATTGAGTGGTAAGGAATCGAAATACGAGGAACTACTTCATTTGGAAAATATATTTTCAAATCAAGTTGACATAACGTCGAGCATTCTCATGGGAGATATCTCGTCTTTATGTAGATATGGCAGACGAACATGAACCGCAGCTCGATCACTTCGAAGAGGAGCACCTCCACCAGCAAGATCGCCACTATGCCTATCGTTGACCCGAAATGAGGACCATCGAGAGATTCCGAAAGCAAAAGGCCCCGACTTTCAATAGGCTAGGAGAACCACCCGAGGCCGAAACTTGGGTGCGTACCCTCGAGCGTATATTCAGCTACATACAGTGTACAAAAGCCGAAAAGCTCACCTGCACGACACATCAGCTTATCTCTGAAGCCGACTATTGGTGGGAATCCGCCGTTCGCATGATGACCCCTGAAGAAAACGCAGAACTCTCGTGGGAAGGTTTCAAGGCCAAGTTCTTCGAGAAATACATCCCCTTGACTTCTGGGAGGCCTATGGGCGGCTGTATTGCGATCGTGACCCCGTCTAGATGTCTTTTAAAATATTTTCCAAACTCTTCCGCTGTGATGTTATCTCGACTTAACTTATCCCTTTTAAGACCTTGAACTATGTTCCTCAAAACTCAGTTTATCTATGCTAATCCATTTTAGTTGTTTTCATTTCAAATTCGTTTATTGAGTAAATATTTCGTTCATAGGCAGGTAGACCGTCAATTCTGCATAGGGTGGGGTTGACGGGCTGCTACACAATAGCTTCAAGGAAACACACTCATCATAACCAAACACATGAGAACTCAAAATGGAACAATCATTAAGGTTTACAGTTTTGGCAGCCGACTTGCACAATTTATTAAAAATAGTATTCCTTGTCAAAAACTCTTCAAATTTTACACACATGCTCCTGAGGTCAGTAGCTAAATCAAGAAAAATATTTTTAGGTCACTAAAACTTGCGAGAAAAATACTGAACACAGTAGACACATACATCTAGCTTGTGTCAAATTTTTAGGCCAAAAGGACGAGTTTTGGATCATCG
This sequence comes from Salvia sclarea, assembly GCA_036873715.1. Taxonomy (NCBI): domain Eukaryota; kingdom Viridiplantae; phylum Streptophyta; class Magnoliopsida; order Lamiales; family Lamiaceae; genus Salvia; species Salvia sclarea. The sequence continues at coordinate 4,438 of JAYJMF010345116.1, forward strand.
GAAAAATGTGACAAGGCGAGGGCAGAAACTGAAAATCCTGGAAGTTAACCAAATTACACCAAAATTTGAAAAATCATAACAACACACACCAAATTCGTATTTCACCACCAACACAACTCAACCACATCATCATAACTCAACTTATTCACATAAGAACATCACCTCATCACCACTAAAAATCAGATTCCACAAATCATCGCAGATCATCACCAAATCACCATAAAATTGAGTAACACCAAATTTGCTCAAAGACAAGCATATATTCATCATCTCTCACCTCAACCTTCCCTCAACATCATAGATCTTCACATATACATAGATCCACATACACACTCAAAGAAGAAATACATAAGGGCATATTAACTTCACCAAATTCATAGATCTATACTAGATCTTTACATGCAGGCCCATAAATTCATCAATGGTGACCTAAAATGCCATATCCATGCCTCTATATGTCATGCATGTGTGATATGAGTGAGGACTGAGATCTACCAACCTTGATGTTGAGAAAATGAGGAAGAAAATGGAGATGAAAGGAGGTGGTAGCGACGGCAATGGTGATGATCGACGGCGGTGACGATACTCTTCTCAAGCTAGTCGATTTTAACACCAAATAATCATCAAGCAAAGTGAAAGAAAATGAGTATGGTTCAAAAATTTTAGAAGAAAGGATAAGAAGGAGATGTTAAGGATACCCTTTTACCAACAACAAACAAGAGCTAATGGGTAGATGTGACTAGAGCTTGGACTCCTTCTTTTCTTGGCTGCCGTGAGCTTCGACATCGGCTCCTCATCGGAAATGCTCTCACCGTGAGTTGAGGGGTGAGTATGGGGTTGTTTTCCCTTCAAGGTTAGAATGGAGATATGGTGGCTTCCTTGAGCTAGAGGGAGAGGCCGAGAGTTTGGTGTTTTGAGAATGGTTGGGAGAGTTTTGAAAAAATGAAAAGTGGTAAAGGTTGGAATGAGAGAGAGAGAGTTGTGGGTGTGTATGTGTGTGTGATGAGGGAGAGTGGAGTGATGAAACCATGGGGGCTTGTTAATGGTTTTGAATTGTTGGTGGTGTATCATCGATGAGGTGTCGATCCAAGGGGATGATGGTGGTGGTGTTTTGCCACAAAATTTTGATTTGACATGGGTTAAAAGAATTTTTGGTGCAGTGAATATCTAGGTTTATGTGTGTGATGTGGTGTTTTGTCTTAAGTTTATGTGTTACATGTTTGATTCTAATTTCCATTGGTATTGAATAAAGGTGATGGAAATGGAAGTGATGGAGTGTAAGGATGATGTTTGATGGTGATGATATGATTTTCGAATATCATACAAAATATATATATGTGTGTGTCGTGAGCTATAGAGAAGAAGGAAGAGGTGATGGTTTGATTTTCTAGCTCATGGCTCATGGTTTGGAATAAGGAGAACTAAACCATGATAGTTTAGATAAAATAACTAGTTGGTTGGAATGTGAATTCTTGGCATAATTATGAAATATTTCGAAAATATGGTTAAGCAAATAAGTGGAATTATTCTTTGCTCGAGACATGAATTGAGATAATTTCATGGAAAGTGTAAAAATAGGTAATAGGAAATAAAAGGTGGTGATAAGGGAATAATGAATTGATAAAGGGATGATGTGAAATAATCTAGTGATATTTAAATATAACTAAGTGGTAAAATGAGATATCAATTTAAAAGGAAAACTTGGAAACATGAATTTGAATATGGGATAGAATTAAGGGGAATCCAATAAAGGTAGCAATAATAACATCAATATAAATTAAAGTTAGAAGTATGACTGTGAATAAATGGAAGGTGGGAGATGAAATAAGTGGGAAATCATGTAATGCGGTAAAAATGGAGATCTAATTCTCCCTTAATGAAATATGATGTAATTCGAATAGGGAGAATAATTCAAGAGGGTGATTTTAATTCATGAGTAAAGTGGGGTTCGTGAAATTAGTATGGAATAAATAGAATTAGTGATAACACACGTTATAGGGGTTTTCATAATAGGCGTGTGATATGGGATTCTATTTAGGATAGTCAAAATGATAAGGTGGTTATTCAAAAGTAAAAATGATTACCTAAGAATCCAATCTAATTCTAAATTCATCAATCAACAATATCTCAATACCACATACAACACTTAATGATTTAATATTCCAATCACAAAAAATTGGAACTAATAAACCATGTATCCAAATATACCTAATTATCCAATTACTTAAATTGGAATAATTATAATTAAATAGAGGCACGTAAGAGCAATTAAGCAATTGAAGCACGAAATGATAATTTAAATATTTTTATGAAATAAATTCCCAAAGGTGAGCAGTCTGTTTGTTGCGGGCTGCTACATGTAATTTCGAATAACTAATAGTGCCAACTAAAAATAATAATTGGGGGTTGCAAACAAATAATAGGGGGCAACAAACAACAAACGGCTCCGCCTTCGGCTTCGAAAATTAATATATAGATAATGAGACCGGCAATAATTTTGTCTTTGAGCTCACATCAGGTTTGCCTTCGGCTCCCCCTCGCTCGACTCATGGCTTAGAATATGAGCGGAAAACAATTGGTACTTTATTATATAACTAAAATATCATTTTAACACACTAAAGTGCCACTTTGTATAACTAACAGTGCACAAAAAAATATCGAAAATCAACGGTATGGTCAACGGTCAACGCGGGCCATTGATTGGTCGCACGAGCTGCAACCTGTTGCATAGAAATATTTGCCTTTTTTTTTTTATTATTGTTAATTCATTATTAATGAGGATTAACAACAAAAATATTAGCTTTGACGATAGATTTTTCCATCACTGACAACGCGTTTCATGGCTGTACTCTACTATAGGAATATTGGGTGTGGCAATTTATATCAATAAAAAGGTATGTACTATATATATCGAAGTAGGCTTATAAAACACTCAAATTAATATGTATGCCTGTGAAAATGCTCCCAATAGTTTAATGATGTCCACATGAAACCACATTGGCCATATGCTGACACGTTGGGTTGTCTAAAAGGGTTGAAAGGAAGGGAATTAATGGGCTCGGTATAAACGATGTTTAAAATGATACTCCTTTCATCTCACTACTATTTTGATTTATTCTATTAGTAATAATATATACTAAAAAAGTAGTAATAAATTTATTTTGAAAAAATAATTAGTTTTGTGAACTCTACCATTTTATACATAAAAATATAATTTTCTTCAACTCTGTGTTCAAAAGTAAGGTATTATTACTAATAGAACGAAGGGAGTACCAATTATTTCCTAAGATTTTCTTAAGGAGTATTTTCTCCCGTAAGATCTTAAACAAGAATTTATAAACACCTATTTTTCCTATTTTCGAGGATAATTCAATGCTAATTTTGGTGGGATTATGTGTTTTGGTAATTACATTGAGCTGGATTTATTTTATTTTTTGATAATTTGTCACTTATTAATCTTTTAGTAAATTTTAGGAAATGGGGCCATTTTTTCTGTTATTAGGCTTAACAGAGTTGTAGTCCATCTTGGTATTCGACCATTATAGTGAAGATGGATCGAGAAAATGAAGAAGATATCCGACTCCATATGTTTTATGCGGAACAGAACTAAACAAATATTAGCAAAGTTCAAAAACCTAAAAATAAAATAAAATCAACTCATAAATAAACAAAAAATCAAAATTGAGGTCATAAACTCCAGCTAACCCTTTAAAGTTTTGAAAATGTTGATCATACGTATAAGGAGGTCTGGATTTCTTTAATCCGGATAAGAAAGAAAATGAAAAGCAATATAAAAAATCACGAAAAACTAATGTTAAGATGTCCTCATGTCGTAAAAGTTTCATTTATCATTTTTTTTATATATATTAAAATCCACAATTTTGGGATGCGCTAAGATTCCTCCCCATACTATTAATTACTTTGGTATTAAAAATCATACTAGTAATTTGAAAGCACCATCAAATGCATACTAAAGCATATATATATATTATTTAGAAAATCAATTTTGATCATTCAGCAATTAAGATTTACAATTAAATTAGATTCTAGTTAAAGTTATGAGTAGAGATCCTATTTAAACGTCCTTTTCCCATAAAGTATAAATACTCCCTTTCTCGGTCATACATCTCTTAATTTGAGGCTTCACCCTCACATAGCGAGAGCCCATTTGAACGAAATGGGAACAAGAAAAAGAGGTGGCTGTTTTGCAACGTATCATCCCAAACTGTAGACCAAGTTAGTTGAAAAAAACAAAGTTGCCTAATCAGGTTAGACAAAATAGTTAGAAATAAAACATGCTTCGATCGACAGTATGGGTAGGCGCATTATATCTAGATGTAGATGCAAAGCAACAAAATAGAAGGCATGGGTCCTCCCTCGTTGGTGGTGGTGGTGGTGGTGGTGGTGGTCCTCCTCCTCCAGAGCATGAGCATCTCCTCGGATTCGGATAGCGTTTACGACATCCTGCGTTACTACGGTTTACCGGCAGGGCTGATCCCTCGGGACGTGGTGAGTCGGTACGAGCTGAACCCCAACAGCGGGGAGTTTGTAGTGTACCTCAACACCACCTGCACCTTTACCGCCTTTCACTACAACGTCCTCTTTCGAACCCAGATCTCCGGCGTCATCCAGAATCAGGAGATCAACAATCTCCGCGGCGTCCAAGTCAGGATCTTCAATTACTGGACCAATATCATCTCCGTTGAGATGGCCGAAGAAGAAGACGAAGACGATATCGAATTCTCTGTCGGCTACACCGCCCTCGATTTGCCCGCTTCCTATTTCTTCACCGCCCCGCAGTGCGGCTGCGGCTTTGACTGTGCTTAATTCCTTTCATTGCTACCTGCTTCAATAATAAACTTATAATGGATCGATCTTACCTTCATTGTATGTGTGCATGTGAAGTTTACAAGTAATATATAATAATATTATGATTCTCGATATCCTAAGTTATCAAACAAACATATTTGCAGTTACCTTATGGTAAATAACAAGTTGGTTCTATGTGTTCTTAATTATTATTCTCATGAAGCACAATTATTTCAGCTTGCTCATTAAATCAAAACAGATATTAATGGACAATTATTTTAATTTATTTACTTGCAGATGCAGATGCAGATGAAACGAATAGATTCTATCTATTTACATTCACCAGTTTAGGTTATCTTTCTGACTTTACAAAAGTGTACGTGAAATATATAAATATGTAAAAGTGGTCCAAAAGTGTATGTGAAACATACAAAACTATTAGTTTTTTGTAAACTTTAGTCTACTTGTTTCGAAATATATATATAGTGAGTTAGTAGTAACACTTTAGACTTCAATTGGTTGCACTGTTTATTTAATTGGCCCATGACCTCAGTTTGGGTTGGGGCTATAAATTACCAATTAATTTAATAAGCCCAACTATACGATTTAAAACGTTCTTTGGAATATTTCCAATAATGACCATAGAACTTTCGTCAAATTAATGTTTTATCACGTTAACCCATTATTTTAGTTAACAACGTTCACCGCCATTGACAATTGACATCGATCGTTGAAATAAATGCGCTTTTAGGCAAGAGAAAGCAGAGTAGTAGGTCTAAAACGTACTCCATGTTTTACCGTTTCTATAGAGGTACATGCAAAAACTAATTTTTATTATACAAATTTATTATAATTTAAATATATCAATGAAATCAAATTTTTATTTCTAATCTTGTAGCTAAAAAAGAAAGTATGATTCTAATCCTGAAATCACACTCCTACGACTACGAGTACCAATTAGGCCACTCATGATCATACGTAGAAAAATTGATTACCTATCATGTTGGAAAATAAATTTAAAAGTTTGGAATTCTAAAAAAAGTGAAAAGTGAAAACTCAATTTGTATTGATGTGATAAACATTAGTCATCTTTTTTAACTATCCTTTGATTTCCTACTTACCTCGTTAGTCCTCCCTCCCACCAACCAGCTATTGATTTGAGCCCTTCTCCACAAATAACAACAAACAGTCAAACTTCAAAATTCATATCCATAAAACTTCCCCAATTTTTAACTCCATTCAATTTCCCCACCGCCACAATCCATGTCTTCTACCGCCGCACGCCTCCTCCTACTCCTCTCCCTCCTCTCCGCCTCCGCCTCCGCCGCCGATCCCCCCTCCGTCTATGAAATTGTCCAGTCCTATGGCTTCCCCGCCGGCCTCCTGCCCCAGGGCGTCACCAGCTACGAGCTCGACACCACCACCGGCAAGTTCTCCGTGTCTCTAGGCGGCAGCTGCAGCTTCTCCATCAGCGGCTACGATCTCAACTACAAGAGCACCATCACCGGCACAATCACCCAGAATAAGATCTCCGATTTGAACGGGATTCAGGTCAAAATTCTGTTTTTCTGGATCAACATAATCGAGGTCACGAGCAACGGCGACCAATTGCAGCTTTCCGTCGGAATCGCGTCCGCAAATTTCCCGGTGGATAATTTCTACGAGTGTCCGCAATGTGGTTGTGGATTTGACTGTGTGGACTCCGGGAGGAGGAGCACCGGAATTGACTTGGTGAGGAGGGCTCTGCCTCTCATTCAGTACGATTAACGGCGGCGATTTCGGAGCTCCGGCGTCAGGGGCTTTTGCTGCGGCGATCAGCAGCTCATTTTTTTGGTGAGTGGTTGATGCATTTAGGTTAGTAATTAAGGCTTTAATTTCGTAGTCATGCTGTAGTTATTTAGCTTTAATAGAAGCATTTTTCATAATTGGTGTTGTTAACTTCCACTTTTTACTTCCAATAAATAAAATTGACGCTTTAGGATTTACTGTCTCTCTCTCTCCCGTCATGGTTATATGCTAATATCTGTTTATATGTGAAGCACAGACACATGTTCTAGATTGCCATTAAAAAATACTTAAGAATAGATTTGGATTATGATTTCCCCATATTAAATTTCAGTGGTTTAGGAATGATTTCCTTTGAGAATTATGTTAATGGACAGAAAGATTACGTAAAAACTAATGACTAATAAAAAACTCGGAAATTGATATTTATGTATAATGTCAGGAAATCGCGTGAAGAATGAAGATCTGAAAAAAAGAAAAGAAAATAAGATAACAAAATCTTTATTGAGATAAATGGACAGAGATTTGCTAGAGAAGTCAAGACTCTAGATGTGGAGGGTTCTTTCCGTTGTGTGGGAAACTATACTAGATTTGGGACTAATAAGTCAAGCCACACTCCGATAAAAATAAAATAAAAAATAGTATAAGTCAAGCCACACAATTATTAGTTACTAGCCTATCTTCCTTTTTCAATATATAAGATCTTAGAAAATGAGAAATTCTTTACTCATCCATATATTATATAAAAGAAAATAATTCAAAAATTCCACGATACAAGGTTATCTTATTTAGGAATGGACGAGCAATCTTGAAATATGGGTTAAAAACTAGAGCAAGAAATTCAAATGACATCCTTTGGCTAGTGATTCTTTGAGTTATGATCAAGCCTCCTCAAAAACGTCAAATAAATGAGACGTGGAGATTAATAAATAATAAAGTTGTTAGAAATGTAGTAACTTGCCGGACGTATTACAATGAAATAGAAAAATAGGAGATTGAGAGTTACACGAAAATAACACGAAATTGAACTAACAACAAAAATAACAAAACCGTATGCTAATGCCGAGTCGAGGAAGGCCTCTATCCG
>JAYJMF010345147.1:0-12111 GCA_036873715.1 Salvia sclarea
TTGGAAAACCAGTAGAGATATGCAAGAACAAACTATTTTAATTGGAAACATTCCTCTAATGAATTCCCTAGGAACTTGTTAGTTTAGTTTAATCCCCATAAATTCGTGGTTACCTTGCAAGGCGAATTTTAGGAAGATTCTCGCCGATCCCTTGGGAGACGATTTTGCTTACTGCTGTCTGCGCAGTGTGGGCATTCCGACTGTCCATCAGTCGAATTATTTTTGGTGAAAAGTGACGCACCACTAGGCAATTAGATTATCTATCCTAAGCCTCGAAAGAACTATTGTGAGCATGTTCACAATAGTTCATAAGTTGGAATTCATACCCCTTAAAAGGAGTTGAGAGTTTGAGTTGTGTTTGAAACTGAAGGTCTGGACACTTAGGTTACTAGAACCCGCAAGCTAGAAAGTTGTTGGTTGTCTTCGCACCTGCAACTCTGCAAGCTAAGAAAGAGAAATCTGACATTGTGAGTTGACACTGACATGATCATCAGTTTGTGGATGTAGGAGCAGTTTCTTCGAACCACGTAAAGCTCTATGCGTTATTTTCTTTATGCTTTCTCTATTCTTTTGTCTGTGTGTTTTTCTTCAGTTTAGTTCTCTGCTTCACTGAAACTTGCTCTAAAATTATGAGACTTTAATTTGTGTGATAATGTGTTAAAAAGGTTATTTCTTAATCATGTTTTTCGCCCTACAAGTTATCAGTCCAACTGATCAGGCTTCCAACCAGTAAGATTACTAATTCTTTCTTAGGCTAAACCTTTGTTTGAACTTCAATTTGTCGACTAATTCTTCATGTTGAAGTTATCAAACTGATCCCATATCAGTCCCAACCTTCTACCCTAATTTGTTTCAAAGATTAGTTTTTGCAAAAATAGTCCACTGGTGTAATATTCCCCTCCATACACCCGTTCAGAACCGGGATCCAGCAATTAATTCCTACAATTGTGTATCTAGAAAACAACTTCTACATTGTCAATTTATTGAAAAGAAATAATGTGTAAATAGAAGAAGTAGGTTCAATTTAAAATTGACTTCTCACCATAAAAATTAGGTATGTACCCAATGTTTAACCATTATATCACCAATGGTAAAAAGTTGGATATCTAATTTTTTTGATTCTAAAAAAACTACCATTGAGACTATTCTTAGTGAGCTCAACCTAGGGATGGCAATTTACCCACGAGAACCCGATACCCATGGGTATCCACCCTCATGGGTGTGGGTCTGAGAGGCATTTAGTATCCATGGGCATGGGTATGGGTAGAGTTTACTATCCATTTAGTTCGTGGGTATGGGTTTGGATAGTTATTATCCATACCCAAGAAGTCCATTTACCCATGAAATATACCCACGACAATACCCATGAAATACCCACGAATTACCCACGAATTACCCATCAATTCTATATTTTAATATCTCATAAATATTAATAAAAATATAATAAAAATTAAAATACAACTTAAAGAAAACATACAATACAAACAGAAGCGGGAACCCTAGCTAATTTCACTTTCTCACTCAGCGCCGCTCTCACTCTCACAGTCTCACTCACGGTCTCACACTCTCACCACCGCGCCGCTCCTCGCCCATCTCGCCTGCCGGCTGCCGCCGCACTGCCCTCACGGGCCTCACCCCGCCGTCTTCGGTCGCCGGTCTTCATCAACCATCTGGTATGTTCTCTTGCCCTAGTCTCACGGTCTCTTTTTTCTTGGTTGTCCCTAAATCTCACTCTCATTGCTCTCACACACACATCAACTGCACGCCACCACCACACTTGAACCGCTGCCGGCCCGCAGTCACCGTCGCCGCCATCACCCATTTGGTATGTTCTCTTGCTCTTTTTTTTGTGCCCTTTTGGTATGTTCTCTTGCCCTAGTTTCACTTGCTAAACATTCCTATAATTTTTCTTAAGTTTTCTAAATATTGCTAAACATTTACTAGTTTGATAAACATTCTTGTACATGTGAGGGCAGAGGGGGCATAGGGGGGAAGTTTTGAGGGCAGTTTGGGGGCTGTAGGGGGGTTGTACTTGTGAGGGCAGTTTGGGGGCTGTAGGGAGGCAGTTTGGGGGGGGAGGGGGGCGCGCGGGAGGGAAGGGGGCAGCGTGGGGGCTGTAGAGGGCAGAGTGGGCTATTCTACATTTTGTGTGTGTGTGTATTTTTAATATATTTGTGCCTTAATTTGTGGGTGTGTGTCTTGATTAGTTTTATGATTTGTGGCTTAATTTATTTGTTAATTTTTCATGTAGAATATGTCCACCACTCCAATAAGCATTAGCCAACCCGCTTCACAGGCCTCGGCTCCTACTCCTAAGGCGGATGAAGTTCGTCTAACAACTGAAGAACAAAATGAAGTGAAAAGTGAACATAAAGAAGATGAAGTGGAAAGTGAACATAAAGAAGGAGCAGCTCAAGCTGATGAGGAAATACTAAATAATGGTATAAAGAGAAAGCTTACTTCACTAGTGTGGCGTGAATTCTCAAGAATTGAAGTGAAAGAGTTTGGAAGGCCAAGTGCATCCATTGTGGAAATCTTCTCTTCGGTGAAATCAAACATGGTACTTCTCATTTGTCTAATCATTTGAAGTCTTGCATTTTCAAGAGAAGAAAGGAGTGTGGGAAGGTATAATCTAATTTGAGGTTTACATCTAGTGAGAAGGGGCAAGTATCTGTTGAGAATTATGTCTTTGATCCAGAAATTGCTAGGAAAGCACTCTTTTCAATGATCATTCTTCATGAGTATCCATTATCCATTGTTGATCATGTTGGGTTTCGTAACTTTGTTAGTGCACTGCAACCCTTGTTCAAAATGATTACTCGAAACACGATTAGAAAGGACATTTTGGATCATTATGAGGAAGAGAAAAAGAGAACTCTCAATTACTTGCATAGAAACAATTGTCGGATAGCGATTACGACTGATCTTTGGACAGCCGATAATAAAAAAACGAGGATACATGGCAGTCACTGGTCATTTTGTTGATGAGTCTTGGAAGCTAAGAAACACCATTTTGAGGTAATCTCTTAATTCATTCTTTTTAAATTTTTAAATTTTTGTTTACTTGTATTTATAAAGTTTTCTTATTTTGTGTTTAACTTTGTAGGTTTATATATGTGCCATGCCCTCATACATCCGAAGTTTTGGTTGATGCATTGCATAAAAGCCTTCAAAGTTGGGATATTGATTGCAAGGTATCAACTTTGACTCTTGATAATTGTTCTACAAATGACAAGTTGGTTGAGCTAATGGAAAACAAGATTGGGGCAGCCAATCTTTTGTTAGGTGGGGAGCTCCTACACATGCGTTGTTGTGCACATATTCTTAATTTGATTGTGAGGGATGGATTAGAGGTCATAGCAAAGTCCATTGAAAGTATTCGTGATAGTTGTGCTTATTGGCTTGCTACACCTAAGAGGTATGAGAAATTTGAAAAAACTGCACAACAACAGAAGGTTGAGTTGACTAAGAAGTTGTGTCTTGATTGCAAAACTAGATGGAATTCAACTTATATCATGCTTGGTGTTGCTATACCATATAAGAAGGTTTTTGATCGTTTGAAACAACTTGATAAGAACTTTGGTTGTTGCCCAAGTGTTGAAGATTGGAGTTTTGCTTCTTATGTTTGTGAAAGATTAGGCCCATTTCATGAACTCACTAAACTATTTTCTGGGACAAAGTATGTGACTGTCAATACTTTTTTTGAGAAAATATGTGAGATGAGAATGAAAATAAATACATGGAGTGAAAGTGAGATCACCATAATTCAAGAGATGTCTGCTGCCATGGTTGCTAAATTTGATAAGTATTGGAAATAGATTCATGGGTTGATGGCTATTGCTGTTATTCTTGATCCCCGAGGCAAAATGACTATGTTGGAAGCTTGTTATATTTGTTTGTTTGGTGAAAGTCTTGCTCAGTATCATGTTGATGAGAGTCACTCACTTCTCATTAGATTTATGGATCAATATCAATCTCAAAATGAAGAAGGGTGTGTGACCTCTTCATCTGATCTCACTACAAGCTCTTCTACTGTGTTGACCATATTTAAAACACTTTCTGGGAAAAAGAAGACTAATAGTATTGTGAGGTCGAAAAATGAGTTGGATCGTTACTTGGAAGCAGAGAATCTTCGTTGTGTGGATGAAAATTTTGATATACTTGCTTGGTGGAAGGTGAGTGGCACACATTATCCTACACTTCGTCTTATAGCTCGTGATATCTTTGCTATCCCAATAACCACGGTGGCTTCAGAATCTGCTTTTAGCACAAGTGGGAGGGTTCTTAGTGGACATCGGAGTCGTCTCACACCAAAGCTATTGGAAGCACTAATGTGTTGCCAAGATTGGCTTCGTAACCAACATGAAGGTATGACAATTACAATTACATCTAATCTTGTTTTTATATAAAGTCAAATATCTAATATAAATAATTGTTTACTTTATAGGTGAATTGAAGAATGTAGGTTTTTGGACATGTCTTGAAGATGAAGAAGAAGAAGAATTCAAGGAAAGTTGTTCTATGTCGACTGTTGAAATGGAATAACGTACCTTCATTTGGACTTAGATTTAAACATTGTTTCATAGTTTATGAATATGGATGTAAACTTTTGAGATTTTTGGATTTAACTTTATGGATTAGAACTATGCGACGTTGACTTACCAAATGTTTAATGTATTAAGTATTTTTGTTTTCAAAATTATGATTCGCGGGTGATGGATACCCGCGAAGGGCGGGTTCGTGGGTACCCAACGAGTGGTGGGTGGCGGATACCCATTGGGTGGCGGGTTCGTGGATACCCACGGGGTGATGGGTATCCGTGGGTGGTGGGTCTGAGTGAAAAGTGATACCCATGACGGGTGGTGGGTGGGTGGTGGGTGGGAGAAAATTTTGTGGGTATGGGTATGAATACCTACTATCCACGCCCACCAGTACCCATTGTCATCCCTAGCTCAACCGCTTTATATACAAAACAACATTTTCTTAATCTCGATAGCCAAACTTATGGTGTCGTGTTAGTGGGAGAGAGAGAGTCTTAAATAATAACTTGTGCAAAGTATTTATCTGTTTACAAATAGGTGAATTAATCAGACAACACAATATTCTTTAGCTTAGATTTCTCTTAATTTAGCTGGTGGTGTGCAAATTTGAACATTCAGCCACCCAAATTGGTTGTGCATACCGTGTCAATTGCACATTGTTTTGACATATGTTTTATTTTCTTCATGTTGTGAACTATATAATATACTAATAAATTGAAATACCAACTACTCATATGGGTCATCGGATCAAGTTGCAAATATTTAATTGGAGGAAGAGAAGTCATTCAACCAAATATAAAATTATAGATGACGAGGGATGTAATTTTCAGAGCTTTATATGGTAAAGAAGAAGAATAGTCAATCCAGAATCGAGGGGCACAAACTATGATAACTCTTACTTTTTCAATTGATCTTTATCCGTATTTATAGCTTTCATACCGTTCTAGAACATTATGAGCTAAAACATTGTAATTTCATTTTTCTTTTTTTTTTTTCCGGCTAAGTTTGTTTGATGTACACTGGCTAAAGCGACCACATTTGTTGTGTAAGAATGGTTAATCATGCATTAATGTACGGACTTCCCTCATACTGCAATTTTAATACAATATTTCAAACATTGCAATAATATTAATAAAAAATTATTTGTTGCAAAATAAGCACTCCTAACATTTTTTTCGATCTCCGATGAGGTTTACATATCGAATGTAAATAGATATATTGAAATTTAGGCGACGTTGGCTCCAGTGAGACATGTTACGTTAATTATCTGGCAATCATACAATAAAACTGAACTGTGGTAACATTATCACAACGTTTAATTAAAAATAGTGATAAAGCTATAATATGGTAAATGTTCGTCCATTTATTTGCTTGCAAAATAATAAATGATAGAGCATCTAAATTATAGAATCATGTTAAAGTCGTGTTATTTGCAATGGTTCATTTCATGAAAAAAAGAAAATTATCATTTGTTATGATTAGGAAAATTATCATTTGTTATGATTAGGAAATGTGCACAGTATGAATTTGTTAAGGTTGAGAATAATGGAAGAAGATGAAATTTGATGAGTTTTGGTGAATAGACATCAAAGTAGGCCCCCCCGACACCCCCAGTCAAAAAGTTCTCTTGCAGGTTCTACGCAACGCAGCTCTGCTTTAGGTATAGCCAATCACACAACCTACTTTTCGTTTTATTTTTTCTTTTCCTTAAAATTCATTTTTCAACTAACACAATACAATTAAGATTAGACCAATAATACAGCACGGCTTGTGGAAAATTGAAAGGGATTGATGTCTTCATTAGCTGAAATATAGGCATTATATTATACTCGTATAAAAGAGAGAGAAAACAAAGAAGCTAAGAAAGATTGGTGCGAATCTCAGTTTGATCATTTAATACATGGAGCGGAATTCAATTTATCATTTTATCATCTCAAGAATTTGCTAAAATGGCATGCTATTCTGGGTTTTTTCCATGGAGAAGGGGTGTACATAGCACCCCCCTCTCACGTGACAATATTAACCCCTTCTCCATGGAATTTAGCGCTATTCTTTGTAGAAAAATAAAATCTCCGGTCACTATTAATATATTGAGTCTATCGCAACGCAAACCGTATTATGTGGGTTGAATCAGCAAACTTTATTCAATAATTTATCATATTCTTAAGCTTTTACCATATTGTATTGAAACCACAAAGTAGAACAAAATAGAAGTTAATAGTTTAAAGTGTAGTAGTAAAATAAGATTGTTGCTTTTCTTGAAGAAAAGTTGATGGTTGACTGCTTCCACAAGTTCAACTTCAACCACCAACAATTTGCCAAATTATCTTGTGCTCACGCCCAAATTCATATAAACACCCAAAATGCTTACAAGTATAGTAAAGAAACGATCTTTCATGGTGGTTTCTGCTTTTGGGTTTTGACCATAATTTAGTAACTGATGCTTTAACTCTCTTCTCTCTATTTCTACTCTATCTGTGCATTCATTGAAGGGTGACCCACATCATCATGTTCGGTTCTGCCTTATGGATTGGGTTCTGATTTGATTGGATTGCCATGAGAATTTGTTTGGTGGGTGTGCTTTAATTGTGGTTCAAGCACCGCGACCAAAAGGGTTAAGGCCCTTTTCAGTTTGATGTATACATCCACGAGCTTAAGATTGTAATCTTGAGATAAAGTTGGCATCTTTTTTCCATTTGGGAATTGACAAACATACTTGTAGTTCCAGCTTGAACTGTTCTTGCTCTTCTTGGCCGATTCGAATAGAGAAAAGTTGGTTTCAAGCCGTGGCGTTTTGACCATAAAGATATTTTCAAATTCTGCTGCTGCTTGAAGCAAGAAACGATTCTTGTTTTGTGCGTGGCATGAACATCATAGGGGGTAAGGGATTTCCATGTGCTTATATTTGATCTCTGAGATTCATTCGTTATGAATTTTCTATTTGATTGACCTGTTTTCCGTTTGGTGTGCTTTAGTGGAGTGTTTACTTTGTGGGTGAAGGCTACAGTGTCATTTGATTCATATCTGATGCATTTTAGGAGGAGAAAAACAATGATTTACAATGTGTTAGGTTGGAAGAAATTGTTTTGTGATGGATTTTTGTTTAATTTGTAATGGTTAATTGTAGTTATAGGATACTGCACGTTGATAGAAATCTTGTAGTTGTATAAGTTCAAAACTACGATACAGGCGTTTCCTATGCTAGTGGTTATAAATATAGGAAATCTACGGAGTTCAAAAAAATCTTGTTCGTTCTTGATGTTGAAACAACAGTGCTAATATTATGTGGTTCAAGTGGAACGAGAAGCAAGCACATTCGAGTATATAAATTCTTAAGATACGGTCTCATTTCTTGGTAAGGTCTAGGTATAATATGGGAAAGTTTGATGAAGTGCATTTGGTGCATAAAAAATGTTTGACATAGTGTCTTATACCTACTATAACTGATGAAATTTTTCACGTGAAATGATCTGAAGAGCAATTCTTACTTTATAATTCTGGTTCGTAAATGGAATTTCGATGTTATGGCTTACATGAATGTCTGCGTAATCTTTTTTAAGTACTATGTGTTGATATGTGAATTGGCTGGTGACGTAACTTGGATTAACAAACTAATGTAATCGTGTCCTTTATTGACAGCTTAAGGTTTCTAATCCAGGAAAGTTGTTTCCTCAATGGGAAATCATGCCGAAATTGTTGAAGGACTGCCACCAACTCAGACCATCAAGGTATAACTACTACACTGTAGTCCCTTTTTTATATATCTAGGTAGTGTGTTTAATAGATACCCGGGAAGAGGCTGCTCAAACCTCAGAATGTCTCTGAGTTTTCCAAACTGTAATTCATATCTTACAATTTCTTTCTTCCTGATCTGATCTGAAAGGAAACATTGATGTTTTCAAAAACAAAATTGAAAGTTGTTGTTTCAACAAAACTCTTTCCTTATCTGATAAAGCCTTGCATTCAGAATTTTTGTCACTATAACAATCTTAGAAAAGAGGAAGTTTTATGCTTCTATCAAATTACAAATGGTTCATACTCCAAGTGTTTCTACATCAAAATTATATCTTTATTTTCTGCAATCAAATTTAAGGTTGTTCAGTAAAGTTAAGCTTCTCTTCTTTCAAAATCTTTTTTCAAAGACTGAGATGCATAAATATGATTGCAGGTGCACACTCAAATGTGTTCGGAACTATTTAAGGTGGTTGTCCGGATTTCAAAGACTTTTCCAGAAATAGAAGCAGCACGCCCTCGATGCTCTTCAGGAATAGATGCACTTTGCTTGTTGAACAATGGTATTGTCAAAGCCAAGTCTCTGCTGCAGCACTGTAGTGAGTCAAGTGTACTTTATCTGGTATGTGTCTCACTCTATGTCTGTAAGGCATATGATGGAGGTTATATTTATCCTATTGATATGATATTCTTGTATTTTCCTGAATATGTTATGGTGTGTGTGCCGTCACATTCTTCAAGGTGCATGAGTATGAATATGAATAATGCCTAAGATTTTCTTGAAGTGAAGTGGCAAAATGAAAAATAACAAGATGTGCAATGACTTAATGATCTGATGGTTTATCCTCTTGTGCCCATATACATGGTTTCTTGGTGGGAAGTATGTAAAGTGTAAGAATAGGATTATAACATGCAAACATAAATTCCTTTTTCTGCATCTAATTGCTATAGTATCTTAACATACAATATTCTTTAAAATCTCCAGGCCCTTACTGGAGATGCAATATTGTCCAGATGTAAAAAGTCGAGAAATTTATTGGAGCAGAGTCTCTGCCAAATTCAATCCATGGTCCCAGTGATACTGGCTGCAAAGGTGAGGAATCAATATGTATATGCAAAAGAAATTAACCCTTTGCATATTGTTCCATTTTTTTGAAGCTGGCAAGAAATTAAAGATTGTCTATTTTCTATCAGATTTCTGGAATAATTGCTGATCTCAGGAGTGCATCTTTCTATTTGGATCCATCTGAAGAGGAGGCTGGGAGGGTTCTACGCGAATTGCTTCATAGATATGGCTCGACTGTTGATTCGACAGAGGAAGCTGCACTTACTGCTATCCACACTGTGTCCTCCCGTCTTCGAATTTCATCACAAAAAGCTCTACTGATCGAGAAAAGATCTCTCAAAAGGCTGCTCGACAAATTTGGCGAAAATGAACCAAGCAAGAGGAAGATTTTAATATTCTTCCTGAATCTTCTCAAAAAATACGGAAAGATTATAGCAGAAATGCAAAAGGACAACGCCTCATCAGAGCGTGGAAATCCTTTTCCGATTACAAACCCGTATGTTTTAACAGATGACGTGGAGCTCCGTGCAGATTATAGGTCTAATGAAGCTCATATCGACATCTTAAGTAGGCCTGTGCCGCCCGAGGAGTTCATATGCCCTTTATCATTGAGGTTAATGTATGATCCCGTTGTCATTGCATCAGGGAAAACATATGAAAGGATGTGGATCCAAAAGTGGTTCGATGAAGGTCACGACACTTGCCCCAAGACTCATGTGAAGCTGCCTAATCTGTCATTCACGTCGAATACCGCTATGAAGGATCTAATCATCAAGTGGTCTGCCGTGCATAGCCTATCCATTCCCGACCATAAAATGCAGGACGGACTACTTAGATCTTGGGATTCAATGAATTCTATTGCTAGCCTGACCAATTCCATGAATAACTTAAATCTCCCACTGGATTACAGCAATGTATCGGTCGGATCTAGCCACGGCTCAGATCACTCGAGCACCAAGTTCAGCAGCGAGGAGAGACCGACACACGAGATTGATTGGGTGTTTTTATCCAAATTCAGTACACTTCCATGGGATTCTCAGTGCAATGCGGTCGAGGGTGTCAAGAAGGTACTGATACACAATGATCAGTCTTGGTCGGGTATCCCATCAAGAAGGTTTCTCCGTATAATCCTCGGGTTTTTGAAGAACGCCTGCGACCTTCATGACATGGAAGCGCAGATGACGGGATGTCTCCTATTGCATGAGGTGGTGCAGAAACAGGGGTAATTATAGTTAATACTATTTTTTTCTTGAATTTGGAGCACTATTAGAGTATTTCAGTTCTAAACTACTAATGGATGACATTAAAACCCTACTTTTACCTTTATCATCTCAGTCTTGAAGTAGAAGAGATAGTTGCAACTGCTAATCTACTTTTGTGTTTGTGGCATTACAGAAACAGCATTTCGTATTTGAAGGAAGACGACTACAGCCTCTTAGCATCACTTCTTGATACGGAGGTCTCTAAGCAAGCTCTCTCCATATTGGGGGAGCTCTCTGACCACAATGAATGTGGTCAGAAAATTGCTGCTTCGGGTGCTCTCGTTGGCATCTTTAACATACTCGACAGCCAGATTCAGGAGCTGCTGGAACCGGCCTTAAAGATACTGAGCAATCTGTCTTCAAATAGTGATGTTGGTTCTTTCATCATTCTTTCAAAACTCATTCCCAAACTAATCCCACTCTTCGAAGACGATAGCCTGGCGAGTTACTGCATAGCCATTTTGAACAACTTATGCAACAATCGAGAGGCTATGGTTACTATTGCTGACACGGAAGGATGCATTGCTGCAATCGTCAAACTACTCGAGAGAGACAATCGAGAGGACCAAGAGCATGCAGTTTCAATACTTGTTGTGTTGTGCTCTCAGCGTGTAGAGTTCTGTCAGTTGGTCATGGACGAGGGTGTTATCCCCGGCCTCGTCAGCATCTCCATCAACGGGAACGCAAAGGCATCCGCAAGGGCCATGGAGCTGCTACGAATACTGAAAGAGGAGTCCCATGCTGCCTCAGATAACTCTGGGTCCGATGCCAGTATAGACTCTACCCCGCAACGGAATGATAGAGTCCCTCCTAAAGCATCAGGTTTTTTGGGGAAAATTTTCGCAAAATCAAGTGCAAAAAAGAAGAAATAGAAGTCAAATAAGGTAGTGTATGGGAATATGCTTTGTTGATATCTTTAGCTGTTGAAGTAGATAGAGGATTGAATGATTTAGCTAGCTGATGATTATTATTTCATGTATTGTAGGTGTATGTAATAGTACTATTTTGTTATGTAGAAGGGGTTTTGATCCATGAAGGCCAAACTGTGGTCATAGATAGGTTTGTATAGCATTTTCTTCTTGTGTTGTGATATTCATGTGGCTTTCTAATTCTATATTAATCCCTTATCAAAGTAGCAGTGTGTTAAGTGCTTCAACGTTTTTCAGATGACGTTTCTGTTACAAGTCTCTGATTTATTTATGAATTGATAATGTTGCCTTATGTTTTTTCTTCACTCATTAGATTTTAGAATCTACTATTCCCTCCTTGAGTTTTGTGCTCTTCAACTCAGTCTCGCTCAAATGCATAAAAGATTTTGAGAATTTTAGTGAATTTCCGAATAACTGTAATCACTGTTTTTGTGATGCAAAATATATAAATGAAATTTTAGTGTACATTCGGAGTATAAACTTTAAAGTTAGAAGATAAATAGTAAGCTGGAATAGCTCAGTTGGTTAGAGCGTGTGGCTGTTAACCACAAGGTCGGAGGTTCAACCCCTCCTTCTAGCGA
>JAYJMF010345158.1:0-52188 GCA_036873715.1 Salvia sclarea
ACACCACCCCCGATCCATACGCCAACACTAACTAGGCCACAACAAGGCTTTCAACCATGGCAATTATCTCCTAATGTCGGGTTTCAAGCGGCACACTCTCCCGTCCAAATCTTTCCTTCGCTTTCTCCCAACGTGCCCATTAGTCGGGCAATGCATCAACTTTTGCCGTTTGAAACGGACAACTCCCAACCGGCGTTCAATTTGGGGGATGATGCGGAGGAGGAGACGGCGTCGGCGCTGGCGCTGGCGCCAGCGAGAGGCACCGACCGTGGTGGGCGATGGGGCGGACGTGGCGGCGACGGACGAAGGCCTCGTCTGAAAGCTCCGCTGTCAAAACTGCATATTCGACGGAGGAGACCGAAACGTTGGCGAGGGTGTGGGTCGACATAAGCCAAGACCCAATCGTCAACAGCGACCAAAAGGGTGAGGCCCTATGGAAGCGCATCGCCGACCGCTACAATGCAATCAAGCCGCCCGGTACAAGGGTAAGAAGTTTTGAGATGTTGCGCAACCACTGGAAGCGCGTGCAGCCCGAAATCAAGCTCTTCCTGGCATACTATGTCCAGTCGAAGAACACTCTCGGGAGCGGCGGCGGAGGCCAAGATATCCTCACAAATGCTTTGATGCTATTCTACCAACCCAAGAATGCGCCCTTCAAATACCAATCTACATGGTACCTTGTGAGAAATACGCCAAAGTTTTTGCACACTACAAGCACCGATGATGTGGCGAAGAGGTGCAGGACGAGTGTCGGCGGATCCTACTCGGGAAGCCAATCGAGTAGAGCATCGGCTCCCACCAATGAGGACATCGACGATCCATCTTGGGCGGAGACCTACTACGCCGGCGAGTACAGGGCGCGACCCGAAGGTACCCAATCGGCGCGAAGCAGAGGCAAGACCAAGGCAACCGAGTGCACCTCCGCGTCAAATGCGGAAAAGCGGGAGGAGATTAAAAAATTGGCCGAATCCGTGGAGATCGCAAACTACTACGAGATAGTTATGAAGGACACATCTGGAATGACGGCGAGGCAAAAGAAAAATCACTTGAACTTTGTGAAGCTTATCAAGCAAAAGTTCAACTGGTCGGACGATGACGACGACTCGGAGTAGTTTTTTTTTTATTCGATAAATTGTATTGTTATTTTCCAACTATTCAATACAATTTATATATTTTAATTAAAAATAAATTGCATAATTTTAATTTATTCTAAGTTAAAAAAAAAAAATAGAAAATAAAATAAATGTTAAGCCCTCCAACACGGAGGGCTTCAGTGCAGAACCCGCAGACTCTGCAACTATTTAATAAAATAATAATATTTATTGGCCAAAGCCTCCCAATATGAAGGGCTTTGCTACCAACACCCTAATTGATTGTGGTTATATTCACGAGAGACCACCTCTAAGTTATGATTTTAATAATAGACCAGGTCAACTCTTGTGAACAACGAAAAGATAGAGGTATTGGCCACAAATTTAAAAAACGAGTCTATTATTCGTAGCATATTAATTTGTTTTTTTTTTTTTTTGAAAAAAATTTGCGATGTTCTCATGTACTATTACACTCTTCCAAATGTATTCGTCATAAAAGAAAAGTATATAGATGGTGTTCTTTAGTTTGTTAATATTGCTCCCTTCCAAGATATTTGTATTACTTATAGAATATTGTTAACTATTTCATTTTACGTTAGTCCAATTAAGTAGATTAAGATTTTTAAAATTAAAATTAATAAAATTGTATATGTATCTTATATATATCAAGGAAAGTTAACTGCGTTAATAATTTTATGAATTAAAGTGATATTTAAAAAAAAAACGAAAATGATATCGATCATTTTATTTATCAAAATGGTGAAAGACTTGAATTATTTCAATAATTTATTTGCTAATTTCTTGGTCCTTTTTATTTATTTGCTAATTTCTTAGAGTTGACAACAAGATTCATGAAGCTTCATTTTGAGTTTTGAACCATTATTTCCTTTGGGCTTATAGGCTCATAAATTGTTAGGATCAGCCCAATAATAAGAATATATCAATATTCATATATAAGAGCATAATCAAATTCCACAACTCCTTACTAACTCAAGAGTTGAAAAAAAATTTATCATTTCAAGTGAGTTCGTAAAATAATCATTAGCTAGCTATAACTTTTTAGTCGTGTAAATTATACAAAAATCACTCTAGGCTGCGCCTAATCGCCTATGCTTTTCTATTTCTTTTTCTTTGTTTTTTCTATTTCTTTTCATCTCATAATGATATTTTAATTTCTTCAATCTGCAGATTCTAAAATTAAAACAAATTCAATAATACATGTTAATCATGTATTATCATAGTATTATTAACGCGATGTGTACTGCATGAAAAATTGAGCTTTTGAGCTAGTGAGCAAATAGCACGTTAAGATTTATGCTTCTTCTTTTTTTTAATGGAAATATAATTTATTATTCAAGAAATGTCATCGAGGGAAATATCCCTAAAAAACGAAGGAAAGCTAACAGTCCAAACGAGGAGACTGCGCAACTAATCGCAGACTGCTTTTATTGTATGACTATCTTATTTTTATAAATATATGTTCCAACTCCATTAAATGTATTGTATATGTTTAGGTTTTTCGGATGTACCATTAAATAATTAATTGATATACTGCATACGTACGTATGTTGCAGACTGCTTTATCTTATTTTATAAATTTATGTTCCAACTTCCAACTCCATTAAATGTATTGTTTATGTTTAGTTTTTCGGATGTACCATAAATAATTGATATACTGCATATGTACGTATGTATCACTAAAGTACTTATAAGGTACAAGATTATGTATGAAAATTGAAGTATAGGTTCCCAACTCTGCAAATTATTCAACATAAAAATCTCGATACTCCTATGTCTTTACTCCATACTAAATCTTAAATTCACCAATTGATTCAAAATAACTTTCATACAATTGGAATATTTGAAAAAAAATATATATATATAGTATTTTTTTAGAACAACAACCAACATTATGGTAGCAATACGAATTAGTAGTACGTACTCCATTAAGGTTGAAGTACTACTTTTCGCAATTAATTTATTCAATTAAAATTTTAATGTATAGAATACAGATTCTCTCTCTCTTACTTCATACCTCGTTTATCTGGAATATGGATTCTCTGTGGGATTTGATGCTCAAATCTTATAGTATTTCAATATATATTAATTATTGCAGATAAATAAATGTCGCGGCAAGTGTGTTCGCATTAATTGAATTCAATATTCAAACTAAGATCACCTCAGAATTCGAATTTCAGTTACTATATTTTTATCATGGTTTCATTAGAGGATGTCGTCACATTTATTTGCTTATATAGTCACAAAGAAACCAAGAAATTAATTAAACGAATCGTCACATTATCAAATGAAATCAATTTTTTTTCTCAAAAATTGAATTAAACTTATACGCAATAATTATTACTATCGTATTAAAATTATATCATTGGACTGTAAAGTTAAATGGAAGCTACAATATTAGTTAGATTAAAATTATATTTTTTTAGTTTGTAAGCTTACATGAAAACTAAAATAATTAGTATGAAATATTAATTTATGATGGAAACCGTTCTTCTAGTCAAGTGCATGTGTGTTAATTCATTTTGGCAAGTGCATGTAATATTGATGTAGCTTTCTTTCATGATGCAAAAGCAATTAGAGCATCAATGGTCTTAAGAGATGAGAAATGTCGATTCATTATGGCTTGTGCTTAGGGATGGCAACGGGGCAGATTTTGCTATCTACCCCCATACTCGCTTCATAAATCGTCTCCTGTACCCGTCCCGTTATTCGTTTAAATTGGAGCGGGGCCGGGATTAATACCCGACTGGAGAAGGTTTTCCGGCGGGTAACCGCCACCTATTTTTTATTAATATTATTAATTTCGTAGCTCATGCTATTGCCTGATTGCGTATGTTAACCCTTATGTTTGGACTGAGCCACCTTATGTTGTGATTGGTCTTCCCACTTTCGTGTTTTCATGTTCTTAATAATATATACAATTCTTTTTGTCTATATAACAAAATTGCAATTACTCCATTTTTCTTTTTTTTAACCAAAATTTTAAATGAATCAATTTTTATTTATTTATTAAACTACTTTATGATCATCCACAATATGATAACATAGATTTATTGAGGTTTATATCTATCTACCTTTTTCCTCTCAATTCTCATTTATTAATATTTGTAGCAAACAATTACAGCTCCCTTTGATGTTTGGTACTAGGTTGTCTGCCACTGCCGCGGCGCATACCTCCTCGATTCCTGCTAAGCTTATTTCAATAAATCTGCAAGAGTTAATCAAAGATTGATTATAATTAATCCAACTAGCTATTTACTGGAGTATTTAATTATATTATTTGGGTTTACAAGAAACTATCAGACAAATATTACGACTAGAATTAATTAATCAACCAATTTCAATAAATAAATAGTACATTATAAGGTCTTGAAACGATCAAAAGCTTCAAAACTAACGAGTTATATACCACTTTGTCTTTTGTTTTAATTGATTAATCAATTAGGCCAAAATGAAAACGATCGAGTTTGAGATGAAAATCGATTTATATCATTAAGTTAATCTAAAACCTAAGCTAATTAATTTTAAGTTTTATTTATTTAATTTTGTCTATCAAGTGACGAAATCAACTTTTAGCGTAATTGACTAAACTTTCATGAGAAAATAATGGTTAATTAATACAATTGGAGCAAATTCAATATACCGATTTACACCTACATGCTACCAACAAGTAACTTCTTAAAAAAAAGTACTTGAAAATAAATAAATAAAAATATCTAACATTACCTCACGAGAGAGAGAGAGAGAGAGAAGGTGAAGGTATATTTCTGCAGCGTTTCCACCAATTGAATAGATTGAGTCGGTAATTGCTAATACAGCATCATCAGGATTCACATATATACACATATTGATGTGTAGAACGAGAATCCTAATGGCGCTGTATTTGCAAAATAACAACTGTTATTGTTTTCAATCCAATATTAACCTCAAACAAACCCTATTTCAACATACAAAGACATATATATAAAGACAAATCTGATAAATTGTTGACAACAAGATCTTAATCAATAAGTGAGATCAAATAGGAATAAATAGAGTGCAAAGATAAGAATACGATATGAATCTAGAGAAACTATATATATTGTTGATTGCAATTAAAAGAAACCAATTAATAAATTAACTTTGTTTTTGAGAGAGAGAGAGAGAGGGAACATAGGGTATAAGGTATATATATATATATAATAGATGCCCAAACTTACTTTTGAGTCCTAGGTTTTGTACTAGTTTTTTGGCTTAAATTGGGTTGTTTTGGCATCCAAAAAGTCCACCAAAATACTCATTTGTTTAGTTCAAATTCGATTGTGTTAAATCGAGTGTTATATACGCTTAGTAATTTTTGTAACGTTGATATTTTATTTGAGTGCGTTATATGTACGTTTTTATTGGATTCTTATAACTTTAAAATCTACTTTTGACTATTTGTCTGACTGCTGGTATATATTGATTATTATAACGTAATCAGTACCATACAATAATTTATATAAGTTTTTAAATATTCAAAGAATCTTAGCACTACAAAAGCTACGAACAATTCCAAGATACTTAAATTAAAGATATTCATGGGTTTACAAATTAATTAGTATACGTCTTAATTTATTTTTGTTTTTAAGAAATTAACTAGAGTTAGTTTAGTATAATTAGCTAGATAGTGAACAAGATCCAGCAAAGAAATTAACAAAAGAATTCTTGAAATAAAAAAATTGTATTATAATGAAAAATGAAAAATCACATTAATTAAATATAATTTCTTAAATGTTGTCATTTCGTATGTAAACATTATTACATTATGTGTGCGTGTGACGATGATCGTAACGCACAAACATCAAGCTAGATAACCAAGATAACTTAAAATATTACCTAACAACTAAAGTTTTACAAATGAAATTATACTAGCTAGCTACATTCAATAATTGTAGCTTATTACTTAAATCCTCTATTTTTTAAGCTATTTTATCTGTCAAATCATTACACATAAATCTACATTCACATGTGAGTTAAAATCATTACAAAATCTACATGCACATGTGAGTTCAATTAAATTGCACCCCATTTGATAATTAAATAAATTGTGCACGTCTCTTATAAATTTTGTCACAACTTTTTCATCAAATAAACTAGATATTAAGTTATTATTTGAAGAATTAGTACATGATCCGTACATTTAAATCGCATATTCAATTGTCGAAATTTAAATTGCCACTCGATATCAATGAGGGTGTTCACAACAAACCCTCCAATATGGAGGGCTTAGTTTTTTTTTTTTTTTTTTTAAAATATTTTAATGAAATAAAGTTAAGCCCTTCATTTCTGCATTTAGTTATATATACTTTTTTTAATTTTTAAAAAAAACTGTAATAATTAAAATTAAAATTATGCAAATTAAAATAATTAAATTGTAATGAACATTTGAAAAATTACAATACAATTTTTCGTAGGGGCCGAAGAATTTGGATTTAACCCGTCGTAACCAAACCAAGAGCATGGGTCGTTAGGATTCATTTTTTTTGAAAATTTGAAAAAGATGTGAGGATTGGTGTAGAGTTTAAAGTAGAGAAATGAAAAAGATTGGAATTGATGTAGGAATGAAATGAGAAGAAGGAGTATCTATAGATTGAAATTGGGTATAAAAATATATTTAAAAAATCGAAAATTAAAAAAAAAAAAAACAGTTGGGTGACGTGCCGCGGCCGAGGGAGGACACGTGTCCTGCGACCGCCTCCCCTGGGCGGTCGCAATCGCGCCCATGCCCTCCCCGGCCGGCGGCCTGCATCTGTAGGAGGTCGAGCGCAGTGACCGCGCCCCGCTACGAACACTCTAAAGATAAACTATTACAATCATGTGAATTTAATGGAGAATATGGTATATTTGATGATAAAACCTTAATTTTATATTAATTCGATATATTCCAGTTTCATCGCGATAATGAAACGAATATCCAAATCTTTTTTGGTGGTGATATAAAACCCTAAGTAATACTTCATTCATTAGTCATTACTTAATTATTAATTTTATTCATGCAAGATGGAGTACTTATATGTAGTTAGTAATTACTTAATTAATTATCTATACCCTCTCATAACATTGCAATATTAATTTCATTGGAAGAACCAAAACCAAAATAAATTCTTACAAACTTAGGAAAATGAGATGATATATCCATGTGCACGGATTATTGAAATTTGTTGTGCAAAATAATTATATTACTTTGATCTTGCATGATTTTGTTTCATTAATTGGAGTGTAATGCATTTCTTAGCAGCTAAGTTAGGCATAATCACATGCCCTAAACCATATTTCACAAAGTTTAATTATGAGACATATTTGGGATTCTCTGAACTGTGTATTCAGGCAAAATCTTTGCTTTCACACCTTCACTCTTTCAACTTGGAACTATTTTATTAATTCCAACCTATTAATCATGTAGAATCCAGGCAACCATTTGGATCTCATGCATGTTTTATATTTGATGTTTATTTTATATTTGTGAAAAATATATAGTCATGACCTAAATTTTGGACTACTTATTGTTAAAAAATAACGAAATTAACATAAAGTTTCAATTTAAATACATGACCGAGAATATATTTAGCGATAATTACATCATGATCAGAAAAAATGATCTATTTACATGACATATGAGAAAGGTGGGAAAAAAATGAAAGATAATTATTTTCTAATGAACTTATCATTTTGATCACATGAAACTATTATTTTTCATTAAATAGAACATACTCATAGTGATTTAAAACTTATACATTAATTTCGATCACATGAGCCTCACACTATAAGGGATGACAGTTTTGATATTGACATGAAAACACGTCACGAACACTCACAATTAAATTTAATAGTTTAACATGTATAGTTTATTGGGTTCGGTCCTTATCGTGTCGACCCAATAAAGTAACGATAATTTAATATCGGGATAATGTAACCCGTTATAATTAAAATTATTATTTTTACTCAAAAATAATTATCTTAATTCCTATTTTGTAGATAGAGTTTGTTTGAGTTTTAAGTTTTAGCAGTCGTGTGTTACTATATTATTATTATGGTATGACTACTGTGTCGTGTGGTAAAGCAGACTTTATCGTGTCATGTCAACAAGAATATATATATATATATATATATATATATATTCGTGTGTTGTTATCAACGTGTTTATGTCTATATGGATCGTGTCGTGTTTGGGTTTGGCTTTATCGTATCGTCGGCCCTATAACGATCCAACAAGCACGAATTGTCAGCCCTAATTAATAGGATACCCAATGAAATGAGATTGTTATATGTTTATTTCTGTCATTAGGTTTGCATTATTTGCAAAAAGTTTAAGAAACATATGTTGACACACTTTTATTCCTCAACGTTTAAACCTAGCTACTTTTTCTTCTTTTTTTGAAATTGTCATTATTAATATTTGTAGCAAACAATTACAGCTCATCCTCGTTTGATGTTTGGTACTAGGTTGTCTGCCATTGGCGCAGCCCATACTTCATCGATTTCTGCTAAAGTTAATCCAATCTTTAGTAGATTACACATCTGCAAGAGTACTTAGCCAACGATTAATTATACTCCAACTATGTAGTGGATTAAGTATTTAATTACGTGGGAGTGAACATATCTACTTTTTATGTATTTAATTTAAGGATAAATCTATGTAGCCATAATGTGGGTGGCCATAAAATGGTTCAATAAAGGAAAAAATAATTCATTGAAACCTTTTGAATTGAAATAAAAATGGATTGATTGTTTTTATCATAAATATAGATTAATTATTAATAATAATTAATAATTTTAAGTTTTATTTAACTTTGTAAATTCAAGAATATAATTTTAATATAACTAACGTGCTAGCTTCCATTTATCGATGCAAATTTATGAATATGATTTTTAATTTGACATTCAAGTTAGGAAATAACAATTATTGAATATAAATTTAACTTAAAATTTAAAATAAACTAATTTTATATATATTACACTTAAAATTACTAATTTTATTTTTGCATGGGTGGCCATAATGTGGTTGTTTAGCATCACTCTTAATTTAATAACTATAAAATTGTTACACAATTCAAGCCTATGGATTGATATTGAAAATTGCGAATAATAATTATAAAATTCAAGTATATGAATTGAAAAGTATGCGTTCTGATATGCAATCTCCATTTGTTTCTTTGATTGGAATCTGCAACATATATTTTTGAGTAATTTTAGTGATCCGTCTCCTCAATTGAGTAATCCTCTAGATTTGATTGAGAATGATTATGCATTTCTTGATCTGATGTACTTGGTTTTCGAGCTTTAATTTATAATGTTGATCTGAAATCCGAAGGACTTTCGCCCTGTTTCCAAATTAACGCTACGTCGAAACACTTTTGGAGGCACTTCCGGTGAAGAATGCCTTAATTAGTGCTACTTTGCGACACTTTCGGCGACGAACGCGTTGCTTGCGCCTAGAACACCTATTACTTCATTGGGACACTTTAGTATTGGAGAGAATTTCGCAATAGAAAATTTTGTATTCCTTCTTGACCTTCTCAGTTATGATCGCCATTTGAATTGAGTTTTATTTTATAGTTGCAAAGAGAGTTGTGTTTTAAGCCCAAGGATGTATGATTGTGGTCTTAGGACCGAGGTGACGATTTTATTAACTCTTGAATATTAATGTATATATTTTTTTTGAATAAGAATTTTTTTATTGAAACCTGGGCATAAGGATTGCTCAACACAAACATCCGAACCAAGCGAAACGCCCAGATACAACCAACAAAACATGAACAAGAACCTACTTAAAACTTACTACATCACAACAAAGGATTAGAATACCAAGCACCAAAAGACTTCATTTGCTTGCGTACAGATCTCGTGCCCAAACCCAACTCCAAACATGAGATTTTATTTCTCCAATAACCTTGTCTATTTTCCATTCTCCGTTATTGAACACCGCCTCTTTTTTTGTTTCCAAATTAGCCAAATCGAACATACCCACATGTACCGTCGCCAAAATGACCCGATCCTTTTTTTTCTTTTGACCACGGAGCAGATGGCTAAGTGATTATCAAGATTTGACTTGTTGCCAAAAAAATGAT
Organism: Salvia sclarea; assembly: GCA_036873715.1. NCBI lineage: Eukaryota > Viridiplantae > Streptophyta > Magnoliopsida > Lamiales > Lamiaceae > Salvia > Salvia sclarea. Next base: position 10,199 of record JAYJMF010345158.1, read on the forward strand.
TTATATAATTGAAATATGATAATATCTTATTTTATATTGGATTTTTATAAGATTTCGAAATAAGTAAAGATACATAATTACGGGTGTTTTCCACCCAAATTACAAAAAGAGTTATCATATCATATTGCATCATCACATAATGGAGGCTTCACCTTAATTTGATCCTACAAAGTCCTTCCACGAAATTTTATTCTCATTTTCTTAATTTCTTTAATTTATGTATCAATTTTATCTTCCATTTCCACATTTTTCGAATTTAGAAATCTATATATATTTGTTGAAACAGTTATAATTAGTTATAAAAATATGGAAATGAAATGAGCTAAAATATGAAGTAAGCATTCGGTCAACTATAGTCTATAATCAACCCCTAAAAAAATCTCTGTCCGTACGAAAAGAGTGGAAATATTCAATCAACAACTAAATGCCAATTAGTCAATTTCTATAAATACGAAATGCATGTAATTTAATTTAGTTAAACTATAACTATATAAACTATAATGAGAAATGTATTCTATAAAGCTTAGTTAGTGGTTAGTTAAGTTTAAGGTTAATTAATTAAAATTCATTTTCTTCTTTCGATTCGGATCATCATAGCCATAGGATACTGCAAATATGCAATATGATTACAAAATACACTTTATTGGAAGCCCATTTAAAATGTATAATGAAGATACCTTTTGCATAAATTTATCTTTTCTATTACATTTCCTTGAAACTATTCTAATATATATATCGCTTTCAAATTTTTGATCCAATTTTCTTCCATCAAATCCACATATACCGTTCAATTTACGCGTTCTCTTATACTATATATTCCAATCATCTTATTAGAATATTGGTGTTTCTCTAAACTAATTCAAAGTCTCTTCTTTTAAAAGAAATGATAGCAAAATACCATAAAACCGAAAATTTTATGATCTGTTAATCGCAATAGTTTCGCAATTCATAGAGAAAAATGTGATAAATTAAAAGGAAATTAGGAATATTACCTCATGATAGAGATAGAGAGAGCTCGACGAATCGAATAGATCTAGAGAGAGAAAATTGAGTCGGCAATGGCTAATGCAGCATCATCAGGATTCACATAGATACACCCATTGATGTGCAAAGTGAGAATCCTGATGGCGCTGCATTTGCAAAATAACGACTATTACTGTTTCCGATCTAATAATTAATGAACAACAAAAATTTCTCTCTCTCTAATACACATACACCCACACACATATATATTTTTGTATTACAACAAAATCTTAATAGAGAAAAAGAGATGAGAGGATTGATATGAATCCAGAGAGAAACTAAAGATGATTCCAATAAAGAGAGAAACCAATTACACTCTATGTTGGAAGAAATGTGTGTGTGTGTGTGAGAGAGAGAGAGAGAGAGTACATAAAGCTATATATATAGATAGATGCCAATGCTTGCTTTCGACATCCTAGGTTTTATACTAGATTTTTGGCTTACATTGGGTGGTTTTGCCATTCCAAAAGTGTCCCAAGATACTTAATTTTTTTAATTCAAATTCGGTTGGGTCAGGTCGAGTGATATACACTCTTAATAACTTTGCAGCGTTGGTAATTTATCTGAGTGCGAACGGTGATTTAGCGCATGATTCCTTAATTTTAAAATCTACTTTTGACCATCTGTCTTACTGACATATCGATTATTATAGTGTTTCCTTTATCGTACAGTAATCGATATCACTTTTTAGAATTCAGATGATCCTAGGACTACGTAACCTAGCTATATATGAACATGTCCAAAATGCTTAAAGTTATTCATATGTTATAAAAACTAACTAGTAGAAGTCTATGTATACATATATATATATATATATATATAGTGAGCTAGCTAGCTATGATGCTCTCAAAAGATTCTTCGACTACACAAAAGGAAAATAAAAGACTTCTTGAAAAGAAAATTGATATTTTCATGCAAACTCACATTAAGAAGATATTTTCTTAAATGTGTTGTCATTTCGTATGTAGACGTCATTATGTGCGAGTCAATGTAACATATACCTAATTAACAAACTAAAGTAATTGTTGCCAATAAAATTATAGTTGTTGTCAATAATTGGAGGGTATTTATTTGACTATATAAAAAAAATATAATGATTGATTAAATGCTTCTATATTTTATTAAGTTATTTATTTGTCAAACCATTACACATAAATATGGATACACTCATACACATGGTTTAGACGTTAGATTTCAATTAAATTGCACCCCATTTTATAACTTAAATCAAACGTGCATGTCTCTAATTATAAATTTTGTCACAACTTCTATACCAAAAGTAAATTAAACAAGAATTAGGTGCTTATAATAAACTATTATCCTCATTCAGATCTGAACTTAAATCAATAGTATGGTAGAACCGTAGAAGGATTTCTATATTTCGAAGAGAAATTAACATAAAGTTTATATTAATAAAATATATTTTAGTTTTATCACGATAATTAAAATAATAGCTTACACTATTTTTGGTGGTGATCATAATTCAAATCCTATATACATATTTATGTACTAGATATACACACACACACACATCATTAATTTTTAATGGGAGATAGATTTAATTATGGCTTAATTATCTGCACTCGCTTTTAACATTCATTTCATTGGAAGAATCAAAACTAAAATAAATTCTTACAAAACTTAGGAAAATGAGATAATATCCATGTGCACGGATCATTGAAATTTGTTGTGCAAAAAGACAACAAAATATAATACATGAGACTTTGAATCTCACATGATTTTGTTTCATTAGTTGGAGTTTAATGCATTTCTTAGCAGCTAAGTTAGGCATAATCACATGCCCCAAACCATAAATCACGATTTTTAAAAAAAATATTTGGGATTCTATGAACTGTGTGTATTCAGGCAAAATCTTTGCTTTCACACATTCACTCTTTCAACTTGGAACTATTTTTATTAATTCCAACTTATATTATTCATGTTTATTTCAGTAGAGTCCATGCAGCCCTTCTTGGATCTGTTATATTCGATGTTGATTTTATAACTGAGTTAAATGTATAATTTATGGGTTGAACTTTGGACTTATATTTGATGTATAATTTATAACCAACTTCGTATTCTACAGTGCTTATTGCCATTGGTTAGTCCAAACCAATCAAATTGGTTTTTACCGAATTAGCTTCAATTTATTAGAGTACATTTTTTCCGTTAATTATTATTTTTTATTCAAATATAGATTGATAGCTGAAGGCTGAACTCAATTAAAGAAAATTTAGTCTAAAAGACTCTAAAGAATTAAGTCTAAAGAATTGAGCAAGCAAATTAAAAGTCTAAAAGACTCAAAAGAATTAAGTCAGTTTTGGCAACACTTATTTTAATGGACTTGTTTTTGTGAAAGAATCTTCAGCCTTCTTCAATAATGTGAAATAATTCTAGAAGGCCCAAATGACTCTCTCCAACCATGTTTGTTCGTTTTATAATAGAAATAGTAACAATCGCTCTAAAAATAATAATAATAATAATAATAATAATAATAATAATAATAATAATAATAAATATAATTAAATGAATATAAATTCTAATTGAATTAATAGAATAACCATAATCAATAATTTTAAATTAAACCAAAACGCAAAAAGATAAAATTGAAGAAAAATTACTAAAAGATTGATAGTATTAGTTAGTTCCCGAGTGGTTAACAATCCCGCTAACCAAGTTCTCGTTACTTAGCTTTACAAAATCCCCAAAACTATTGTATTACTAAATTACCAATCAAGTAAAATAGTTATTATTTTCAGACAAAATTAATCAGGTTGCTAATAAATAAGCAAAGTGTGACCCAAATTAAGTTTTTAAATTCCGACAAAATTTAGACTCGAGATTTAAAATCATCGGAACTTGGTGCATTAATGCCCTAACCCGGAAAATTAGTGAATCAAATACAAAAAGTGTCATAGACTCAAAGTTTAGTGGAGCAACAAAACTAAATTTCTCCAATAAAATAGTAGTAATTTATTTATTTGAACTTTCTCCAATAAAATAGTAGTATAGCATTGATATTTAAACTATGTATATTATTATTTATGAATTTCTGCAAATATTTATTCAAGTTTAGGTTTCTCACTTGCCAGTTTCTTCTAAAATTTGCAGTATATATCTTATATAAATACGTATAATAATTTTTAAAGGTACGGGGTCGTACACGATTAAAAATTCCTACCCACTCTTGAAATTTGACTAAGTATATTATAATTAATTAGTTTCCATCTGAGACATTCGAATATTAAATTTTGGATAAATGAAATATGATTACACAAAGAGGGTCATGTCTCGTCTTTAATTAAAAAAATAAAAAAATAAAAAGAAAATCCAGATAGACTTAGACATATAAAAACTAAAAGGCGCAATATATAGAAACTAGATAGGATTAATAATATATAGTCATATATGTGTATAAAATATTTTAAAATTCAATGTATGTCTATTATATATGAAAAAACAAATAAAGTGGCGAACTTTATCTATGTGTGTGTGCGTGCGATATGCAATAATTATAATTTCGAATCGGATCAAATGATTGAGTTTTGGCCCAAAACAAATTGCTCTCTCATCTCTGACATAAGAGTCCAGTATGTGACCCAACCACTAGTCACAAATCATGATTTTTTTTAAAAATCTTATAAAGTATGGCCGATTAATTATATATTTATAACAAATCGTGGAAATGTTATAAATATTAAAGTAAATCATACAAATTCTAGAGAAGATGAACACAATGAACACTATTACACTATGCAATTGTATGATATGAGTCGTGATTCTCGATCAAAATTAACTAAATGCTACACTTTTTCTAGGATGGGATTTCGTTTCATAATTTTCTATGTCATACGATGATGCCCGCTATTAATTTTACTATTTTAATAATAATTAGTATAAAATAAAAATTAATATAATACAACAAATCACGACCAACATTTATATCATAAAAAATGAAGTTATAAAATACCATATATATTTTAGAATAATAAACCCAAATAATTTCTTAACTAAAAATACAAATTATTTATGAAAAATAAGCATAAAACATAACATAACATGGCTTCGTAAACGCTGCTCAATGATCTTGAAATTGTATTAAGACATAAGAAATAATTAAATTGAATAGAAAAATATTGAAAACTGTAATTAATTAACAATGAGATATATCAAGAGTGAGATAGAACGATCCCATGTGATACTTTTGAGACATATTGGTAGATACTATGTTATTGCAGGAATGCTACATAGTTATTATTCTAAATTAATAACGAATAAAGGTTTGTATTAACTTTGTCTTTGGAAGTGTTTGTTTGAATTTTTATTTTTTTCAATTTCATGTCAAAAAATGGGCTCGAGCAGTCACTATATTATTGTGTTCACAATTTGTTTTTTTCGATGGTTTTTGGTTCCTCCCTTTACCCACTTCAGATTCTTCTACTTATTTAATATTATCTTTTTCTTTATATTTTCATGATATGTGAATATAAAATATATATGACAAGAAACTTAGGAGTTAGGAGCGTTATTTGGTTAACTTTCGATAAATTCCTACTTTAATTTGGTTACTTCATATAAATGGTAGATTAAGGTAAGTTATATGACTTGAAATGACTAGCTAGATAGCTAGGGTTCAAATTTGTGTAGCGATTTACATTTTCACCATGCCATAGTATTTTTTCCTTTAAATTTCGTCATAATGCATGTAACCCGCACCGGCCTATGATACAACTCGTGAGAAACGAGAATAACGAATAAGAGCATAAAATCAACGAGCAAGAGATGAGCGAAATAAAACTCAAAATTTCGCCCCCTCCAGGATTCGAACCTGGTGCTTTTTTCACGGAAAGTTCTTGTTCGTGAACTTTATTGAGTTGTGCATGCGTAATTTGCATTTGTTCACGCGTGATTTTTATTCTGTTCATTTAGAAACAATCTTGATCATTAGACTCAGATATATATAAAGGGCTATGATTCATTCTCATTTTTCACAATAGATATCTATTCTCACTAGAACCCAATCTTCTCTCTAGATTCTATATGTATATATAGAGGTATGCAATATTTAAAAAAAGACCTATAAATAATCTATGGTAGATCCAAGACCTAATATTCCACATGTAAGCATCTAAAATGCCCACACCCTAAATCAGGTGTTCAAGATTTTGTCTCTCGTGCCAACTGCCAGTAATCCCTCTGACTCTACTGCTTTTTTTTTTTTTTTTTTTTTTTTTTTTTTTTTTTCTCATTATCTTTTTTTAACACACACACACAAAAATAAATAAATAAAATAAAATAAAAGCAACCACTTTTCCCTGTCCAATACTCTCCACTCTCAATTATTCATACATCTCTGTCTCTCTCTCATCAATCCTACTCGTACTATATTTTTTTCCCATTTAAAAAGAAAAAAAAAGGAAAGACCAAACTAGAAACTAAACCTACACTGAGAGAGTCAAGCAAAACACACACATATGTTAACATATATAGTAGTAATACTATATATTATATACTTTTATTGTTAGGAATAATAATAATAATAATAGTAAAATAATTTATGGAGAAGGAGAGCGAATATTCTCCGGCGGCGGCGGCGGCGAGCCGAGGCGGCTCATTTGGCGCGAAATGCAGCCATTTGGCGAAGAAGCAGCGCGCCAAATTCTACATCCTCCGCCGCTGCATCGCCATGCTCGTCTGCTGGCACGACCGCAACGACGACGACAACGACAACGACAAACGACGCCGATGACTATTTCTTCACACGGGTAAGAACTAAGAAGAGGAGCATCTTTTTTTTGTTTTTTTTTTTATTTTTTTGATTTTTTGAAATTTTTTGTATTTTTTTTTTGGTGAGGAAGGGTATTAGTGGAGATGATCATTACTGTATTATTTCTAATTTTGGAGATTGTTTTTTGTGAGGAGTGCTAAGTGCTCTATTACCTTCCTTTCTTTCTATATATGGTATATGTTTTTTTTTTTTTTTTTTTTCTTTGTATGTGGCTATAGGAATTTATTTATTGATTTAATTTGTTTGTGGTGGATGTGTATATTGTTAATATCGATTATCATATCCCTGCAAATTTATATATGTACAGTGTTTTTCTTTTACTGCCACTGAAGCCTGTCTGAATTAACTTTTTTCATGTAATTAGAAGGAATATATATTAATTAATTACTAGTTGAGATTTTTATTACAGTATTTTCCCAACTAATTCAAAATGCGTTGAATTTCATTTTATTTTTCCGGTGACAACTTAGGTCTTACTGTAGTATGTTTGTACGTAGAAAGTTGGTTGGATGAAAGAATTTTAGGATTTAATTTGTTTTTTGTTTGATTTTGTATAAAAAATGGTCCAAATTTGGAATAGGGTTCGGTCCACGCTGGCCCCCTGATAGATTTGTAGAGGGTGGTTGGGGTTGGGGGTGAGATGGATGTGCATTTAATTGATCATTACATTATTTATTATTATTATTATTATTATTAATTAATTAATCAATCAATTAATTATGCTCGTCTTAATTAAATTTTATAATATATATTGTGATTGACTTAAATGAAATGAGTTGGGTTGAAATTCAAACTCATTTATTAAGCTTCGAAGTTCGAATTATATTTTATGTGTAACTCGCAATGTTTGGATAGTCGATTGTATGCAACTCATAAGAATTGAGCTGATCAGTGTTTTTCGATTATTTGGTCCATGTAAATGTTTAATTAAATGTGAAAAATGAATGTATTAATGTTATTCAATTTTATCCTTATCTTTATTATTAACATTTTTGTTGTTTAATTAGCCATCATTTTTTGGCTAGATATTATACTGAACCTTTTAATTCGATAAAGGATTCTCGGCTTTGCTCATTGCAATATATTCACACAATTATTAAGAAAACCCTGAATAAATTAGGCCTCGAACTTTTGAACCTTCATAGCTAGGTTAAATAGTTAAATACTCCATATTTTAATCAATAGATACATAAACTATTGGAAACTATATATGAAAATCTGTCACTTGATATTTGAAACTCGAATATGACCGTACGAAAAATCTTACAAACAAATTTTGCAGTTGTGGCGGAAATAATTGTCCCGACGATAATGTGCATAATTTGTCAAAGTTTGTGTAAAAGTCGATAGTTAAAAAATAAAATAAATTGGAACACATTGGATTGGACTATTTTGTCTACAATAGACATAATATATGTTTGAAAAAGGTAGGGAACGTTATGCCTCAAATCTCTGTCAAATCATAACACTCACAAATTCATTGCATCTTCGACGTGACAAACTTAGGAGACTTAAACTAAATTATAATTAGTGAAGAAAACAAAAATTTATGCTTCACATGAAAAACCATGTCTCCATTATTGGTGATGTCTCATTGAGGGCAACAAGATATATGTGAGGATGACCAAATGTCAAAGATACTAACCACCATTAATAAATCAAACATATGTACATAAATAATAATCATATATACGGATATTATAAATTACAATATGTTTTGGAAAGAGATAAGATAGTCAATAATATTATTACCAAAGAATCTTATCTCCTCACTCATTAACTCACCTTTTTCGTACATTTGAATTGTGATACTTACTGTTTTGTGTTGGCTTTTGGGGGCAAATCATGTGACCTCTCCCTCCCTTCTATTTATTTTTATATTTTTTTACTACACTATAATTTTTTAAAAACCTCTTTACACACAAATTTACTAGAATTGTTGTTTACATGCCTTGAATCTATCTTTGGCTTTGTAGAGTTAGTCGGTCGCCCGTTTGAGGTGTTCTCTTATTACTGTGTATATGGTCTTTGAGAGCTGTACGTAATAAGAAATCTAGTATCCTGAAAAAATTTTGTTTTTCTTTTCTCCTATCCGTGGACATAATCAACTCAATCAATGTTGATGAACCATATAAATATGTTTTCTTTACATTTCTGTTTCTTATTACTCAATAATCCTAATCCCTTACGACAATTTCTCTAGCCTTTAATTTTGAGATTGTACGACATTGAATTATATATCATGATTTAAGATTTATAATTTCTATCATCGAGTTTAATAATGTCTTTTATATTGACCAAATATATATATACGATTTTAATAAAAGAATATTAATTAGTAGATAATATATTTATTTGCGATATACTACAAAATATATAGAGGAAAGCACACGTGCGGGCCCATGGGCCGGTTATTAACTTTCGGGCCCCCGCTTCGTTCATGCTTTGCTTGCCCCCACTTCACTTTGACCAATTTTATTATGTGTTTTACTATTTATTGTGGTAAACAAAAGGATTAATGGTGTTTTATGTCCCTTTTTTTTAGCTTGTTTTAAAAAAGTGTCCTTAATTTTCATTTTTTTACCATACATTCCCATCTTTTAATATTTCTCACAATATGTTATGCTTGACAAATTCCGACAACGAAACGATATCTCACCTCACCGGACTCAGACGTGTACATTTATTTTTATACTTCAACGTCAAAACGACGTCGTCTTGTTACTTAAAAAAAAAAATCCACATAAGCTAAAATCTCATTTATGTAGCTCCTTTTTTTATGTTGTTGTGCTATTAATTAACTTAGGTGGATCGTAGTTTATGTGGTTTTTTTTTATTATTTATCTTTGGAGATAATCTAAACGACATCGTTTTGACGTTGACGTGGAAAAAAATGTCAACGTTGGAATTCGACGAGGTGAGTCATCTTTCCGCACCGAAAATTGTCGAGCGGGACATATTGTGGAAAAAATTGAAAGATGCGGACATATTATAAAAAAACGAAAGTTAGAGACATATTTTGAAAAACTAAAATATGAGGACACAAAACACTATTAACCCTAAAAAAAAATCAATAGAATATTAATTTTATAATATATAAAATATAATGATGATAGGTAATTAATCCCTATTTCCAAATCAGGCACCATAGCCATAAACCAAATTGTGTTTAAGAGGCCATCCGCTAAAGAAACATACTCCCTCCGTCCACTATAATTATGCACCATTTGACTTGATGCGGCCGTACGAATTTTAATAAAATGTAGTTGACTTGAGACATGGGCGGATCTATGCATATGCCGCACCGGGCTCCAGCCCAGTGCGAACTCCAAAATTTTTATTATATTTATGTATTATATTAATTTCAAATTAAAATTATCCCAGTCTAAAGTAATTGAAATATTAAGATAACGATGTTATATGTTGAATTGTTTTCTCTCATTATGAATATGTATTGCTTTAGATACTAAAAGTTCTTTGAAATGATTCAACAATGATGGTATTTGCAAGCTTGTTTTGGAAATCATGTCCTGGAAATTTAAATGACGAGGATTGTGGATGATTTACTAAATTTTTTTAATGTTTTACATTGAGAAATATTTTGTTATAAATAAATATAAAATTAGCCATTGATTAAATTTATGTACCAAGTATGCAAGTTACCACGTACGTGAATATTTAAATACTTTTATATTTATATAACTTAATGCACCAAAGCTTTTACTTTTCAGCTCACCTTGAAATAAAGTTCTGGATCCGCCCCTGACTTGAGATGTAGTGGAGTGTGGGCCCCACAAAAAAAGTATTGTTAAATGTAAAAGTAATGTTAGTGGAGAATGAGTCTCACATAAAGTTATTGAAAAGTGTAAAAGTAGTATAAATAAATATTAAAGTGAAGGTAATAAAGTAGAATAGAGTGTGGGGCCATTTCCAAAAATAAGAGTACATATTTTTTATGAACGTTCCAAAATGACAAATAGTGTATAATCTTGGTGGACGGAGAGAGTATTTATTTTATTTAATATTAAAGGAATTTATAAGGTAAGAACTTTCTTTTTCGAAGAGTGGGGGATTTTAAAAGCCCAAAAATGCACCCAGCCACGTAGGCCCTACATTCTGGTTAAAGATGGGACGTGTTATGGAAATTTTCAATCAATTATACAATATTGAATTTGAACATGTAAATTTAATCCCATAATAATGGATTGCTGACTAATTTCACGTGATGTTTTTTTTCCATATTTTTTATTATAATTTTTAATTTTCACCGTAAGAAAAAGAGAAAAATAGTTTTCAGAAACTTTTAATAAAAATGTGATTTTAATTAGTTTGTTAACAGAGAAAATTTATTACCAGCTTCTACTTTTTTTTTCCTCCTTTTTTTGGGGGGTACTTAGCATATTTCAATTCGCCCTTATGCTTATTAAAACACGTTTTTTTTTTGGGTAAAAACTAATATTTCTCATTTTTACTTATATTTATGTGTATGTTGCATTGCATTTGTCATTGTTGGAAATATGATGACTATGTGTTAATCGGTATGCAATTTCTCTTAGATTATTAAAAATAATTTTGAAATGGATGACGAAACACTGTCCAAATCGGGAATTGCAGAGTGCAATTGTGCTTTGTCAAAGTTTGTTATTATATGTCAAACACTGCAATATTTTTCTAACCTTGCAGTATTTGGATCAACAACCTTTTTAAACTCGTCTATATTCACATTTCATTTCCCTTCTCAATCACATTTTATTTGGTATGTACGTGCATCAATAAAAATGGCCTTTGTCACACATCTTTTTGAATATGAACCTAATTGATTGATTGAGATCGATGTGGAATATCTTAGAAGGAAAGGGACTTATGCTACTACTTTTTATTTTTATTTTAAAACTGTGATTTTTCCTTTTAAATTTTAACAAACTAAATTTGAGATACCAATTCAGACCGAAATTGAATAGCCCAAAATAGTTATCTAAAATATATTTCTAAAAATATCAATTCATACTGAAAATCGATCGGTTGGTTCCAATAAATTGAAAACGCCATTAATATCCGAACATTTATATCTAATTTATCTAATTAGTCCCAAATTAACGATTCACCTAAAATCGAGCAAGTTAGTCAGATTGATATCCCTAAACTTTTGACTGCATCATGTATATGATCGGTGAGATCTATGTTCCACAATGTCCACCATTAATTTGACTACTCTAATAAAATTTAATATAAAATATAATTCTTTTATTATTATTATAGACTATAATTAATATTTATAACCAAAATTTAGAATTTTAAAAATTAAAAATTACTATCTTAAATAAATAATACAAACAAATATGAAAAATAACTATAAAACCAAACATGGATTGGCCGGCGAACCATAAAAATATATAATTTTTAATTTATACCGACATAAAATTAAAATTGAATAAAGAAATGGCAAAAAAACTAGAAAGATAAAACAAAAGTAAATGTGGAGTGGGATGCCAAAAGTGAGATAAATGATCTCATGTGATATACGACATATTAGTTCCTTTGTATATGTAATAAATTTGTTACACTTACTCTCTTATTAGATGAATTGGTACTTGATATGTGATCATAGTAAGGACCTTTTTTGTTTATAAAGGTTTATGCTTAATTAAGGAGACAACTTTTAGGACATTGCAAAATTAGGGACATTGTGTTCGCAAACAGAGTTGATCTCATGTTCTTACATAAAATATCAAAACTCAAATAATTTTCAACTAAGAGATCGATACACACATGTATACATATATATCAACATGGAGGGGAGCAATGGATATGAACGTACAGTTCGTTGCTCTTGATTAGTGGATGACCAAAATTGATTTTTGAAATTCGCTATATTTTCTTACGCACAAGATAAAGCTTCATGTGATGCGATGTTTTTTTCTTTTATGTATCATCGATTCTGATTTTGATTTCTAAATTCCTTAAAAATGGGGATGATTTTTAGCAGATTCCCGCCATATACCAACAATCCACTATTAGATTAAACAATCTTGCAAATGTGAAAACATTTATATGAACCTACAATGAAAAAAAGTGAAAAACAAGATTGTGATGGGTAATTAAGTCATGGGAACTCTTCTGTTCACATTGAAGTTTTTTGCTTTCAGTGTACAACTTTTTGGAGCTGTGTGGAAATTATTACAGTCAAATTCGATTTGTTTGAATACTAAGGTGAAAAAGAAAAAAAGAAACATAAAAAAATAGTAACACGTGCAATTCTGACAACACTTGAAGAAAGAATTGCATTGTAGTCATAGATTTGTGTGGGTGGTGTCTTATCCCTTTGAATTTTTGACACTTTTCCACACACGTGTGGGGGCGCCACACTCCATACCAATTGCTCGGGTTTGGTTATCGTGTGAATACATTTTATTGTGAAAAATTAAGAATGTCGTATAAATATATAAAATTATAGGATTGAATGAGAACGAAGTGCAGCCTTATTAGTAAGACGTTTCTCCTTCAATCGAAAGGTGGGGGGTTCGAGTCACTCTAAAATAGCGTTTGAGTAGTTTTTTTTTTCTTTCTTCGATTATAATAAATTTCACGTTATAGAACTGAACGTATATTGTATGTGAATTTTATACTATATCTAGTGTAACATCATCGTAGTACAACAATTGCATATCCTTTTATAGATTTACTCCCTCGGGCGTGCTCAAGATATCTAATATCTTCTGGTATAATTATTTAGAAGTAGGTTAAAATTGGGATTCAGTGATATTCACTACATGAGTATAGTTGAAACTTGAAAAAGCTATATGACCCATGAAAAAATATTTACTTAATTAAATAAATGAAATATTTTAAATGGGATGATTCAAATTGAAATGTGGAACGTTTCGAATAGGATGAATGAAGTATAAAATAGAATTAAGTTTCGAAATAATATAAAAAAAACCGAGAGGAATGTGTCTCAATTTATGCGGTGATAATAAATGTAATTTTTTTTTCCATACACTTGCAAAGTTTGATGATTATTGTGGGGCTTGCTTATTTATTCAATTATGCTATGATTTGTGTTGGGTCGAAGTTCGAAGATAATTTTTTTTTGCACAAGTATGCATGAGAGTTACTATTTTTTGATTGGTGAGTGTTACATTTAGAATTGGGATATAATACTGATCTTAATTTTATAATGATCGATCACAATTTTGAAGACTTATATTTTTATATAAAAACTTTTTTTTCTTCATACTATCAAATATGTTGAATATACTTATTTTAAGTTACTCGTCTAAATCCTAAAAAAATAAAATAAGTAAAGATAGTATAAGTATAATAGGCAAACTAAAATTTGCAAAACATCTACACTATAGATTATTGAATAACTTAATTAGTTGGTGGGGCAAAGAAATCGTAACATTGTCTATTTATATCTCACTATCATCTGTTTTTTCAACCATATAAACACTCACCTCCTAAAAAAAGAATCATATGCATTCACATAAAAAGATGAAACAAATGAATATAAGAAACAAATCAAACTTGGAGTTACATGTAGTTTGAAAAACTAACAATGTCAATGACAATTTATAATGTATTAGACTTATATGACTGTCATGGATTCTCAATGGTTTTCAAAGTGTATTTGTGATATATTCATGAATGAAAATCATGCTTTTAGAGCAAGTTTATATTTTAGTTTGTTTATCTTTAGAAAACTGATACTTGTTTGCACGTTTGAATGAAATTACAGAAAATAGAAAGGATGTTAAGGAGATTGAGCGAAAATTGTGCGCCAATCTGAGAACAAAATAGGAAGAACGGGCAAAAATAAATATATCGTGCAGAACCTCCAAAGGCTCGCGCGTGTGCTTGCACCGGCGAGCCTATCGGCATTTGTTGACGTTCACACTCCCTAAGACCCTCGTGGGTAAATTCGGCTACCAGCGAGGGATGCCAAGATGGATCGCAAGGATGAGCCTGCACCCGCGAGGGTATGAAGTAGGGCTGCGAGTACGTGAAAGGCGGAATTTGAGCACAAACCTTTTCTTTTCTAGTTGGAAGTGAACTCCTAGATTTCAACCATATCTATACATAGTCATTTTAAATGATATATTAGGATTTTCCAATTCATACTTTCTTAGTTTGTTAGACTTGAATACTAATTTTTAACTTTCTAATTTTATTTGTTCTAGTTTCATATAGATTTCATTGCATGGATTGACCATTCACGGATTCAAGAGTGATTATTTCAACACAATTTTATTTATCTTATCTAATGATGTTTTATTCATATTTCTTGTTTTTATTTTCTTTCGCGAGTGGCTAATTTTCATGTTGATCATAGAGATTGTATAATTTAATCGAGTTTATATATATGGTTGGTCTATTGAGTTTGATTTACCTTTTAATTCGTGATTGGTCAAATTTGATGCTTAAATTTCATGTAGTAATACATGATAAATATTGGTTAAATTAACAAGTACATTCATAAGGTCCGACTTTTTTTTTTTGAGAAATTACAAGTGGTACAAATATAATATCATAACAAATTATAGCTCAATATCGCACGCAGGCAGGATAACTACCCACACAAGAGCGGGACAACTACCCGCACAAAGGCGGGATTTAAATCCAGAAACTCACAAATTATCCGACTTTTAATCTTTTATATTTCTCAGAGTTTTGTTAGTTTACCTTTGCCTTAGTTGCTATTGTCTAGTTCCCTTTTCTCAAAACCTTTTTATATTAGTTATTTTCACAATAAAATATTCTCACGATAACCCATCCCTAAACAAGAATTACCCCACGTGCGCGCACACACATATTTGTGAGAATCTGGCCTTTGAATGTATGAAGTTACTGCAATTGTCGCGAAAATTACTGCACTAAAAGACAGCGAAAATGTGCGCTCCTCATGGTTTGAACCCAAATGATGCATTCGTCCAACAAAATCACATATTCATTGTAATTTTTGCAATCAAAGGAATGAAAATGATTCTGGAATTCTCAATTCCGATTAACATTCTCTTTTGAAGTTCTTGGCGTATATATATTATTTATATTTTAAACTTTTACATGAGTTTCACCTACCATTAAGCCAGTGTAACCAAAGAGGGGGGAAATATATTCAAAAAGTAAGATGTAGCAATAATTTAGGGTAATTCTGGTTATATTTAATAATTGCCTCTCATTTCATGTCAGTGGTGACAAACTCCAATTCTCCATCAAGATAAGCATGTGCTGAATGTTGAGAGCCTGCCTAACTTTTTATGAATCTTAATAAATAAATTAATTCTTTTGCATCTTATTTCTGTCACAATTCATGCTTCTAATATGGGGGCCTCCTAACATATATAGAATATAACTCAAAAGAGTATTAAATATTAATATTGTTTTAGTATGATATTAAATACCTATATTCACATGGGACCCTAATTGTTAATGGCTTTTTAAAATTTTCACATGAGAAAATATCAAATGTGTCGTGGATCTATTTGTTTAATCATGTGCGTATTCATTTTAAATTGAATATTTTGGGATTAATTCAAAACTATACATAAAGTCTAAAAGACGAGAAGAAAAGGTTAATTGTCATATAATTCAAGCCTAGCTACAATTTTGATAAATACTTTCAAAATTTTCAACGATGTGGATTAAAAAATCTAACTTTCAGAAGTTCTCACGTTCAAGTGCACTGTGTGACGCGACCTTTAAAATTTCTGTTAAATTTGATTATTAAAAAAAAAGATCGGACGATGACAAATTTGAAGAGAGACAAGCAAGTTAGTGTCCGAAATCGGGTATATGTGTTTGTATATGAGCCTTATAAAATCGAAATAAGAAAACAAAAGAGTAACAGTCTTAAATGGAAAATATTCGATAACCGAAGTTGCTCATGGCCTTATAATGTACTATTATTGTCTAATATCTCATGATTTGATTTGAAGTGTTGCAGTTCCCTTTGATCTACACATACCACACATTGTAGTTGCCAGCTCCCTATGTCCCCTTTTAACTTTCGATTTTGCTATTTATTTCGTCACACCTAAATATTATTTGACATGGGATAATGGGTTGGCTTGATGTGATAATTTACTCCTACGTACTAAGTAAAAATTAATTTATTTGATAATGAGAGGAAAATAAATTGACAAAAGAGAGTTGAAATTGTGATGGAGGGTTCTTTGGTGATTGGTGAAGGCTATATTTTCAAATATTAAATTCAAAATTTGGTCTCGTTTCGTTTCTCTTTATTGCTTGGCAGGGGATAATCCCCTGTCGGCTCTTCCAAGGTTCACCATTGTGTACGTTATAGGCCAAAAAAATAATACTCCCCCCGTCTACGAAGAATGTTCCACAAAGTAGAACACTCTTTCACTTTTTATTAAAATCCGTGCCGTCCACAAAGTGGAACGCTATTTGTGGACGGAGGGAGTAATTTATTTGATAATGAAAGAAAGTAAATTGATAAAGAGAGTTGAAATTGTAACTCTTGAATCTCTAGTGATTGGTGAAGGCTATATTTTAAAATTTTGAATTAGAAATTCGGTTTTATTTTCTCTTTATTGCTTAGCAGGGGCTTAAACCCCCGTCGGCTCTTCCAAGGTCTACCATTGTGTATGGTTATGAGAGGGAACTCGAATGACAAAAGAGTTGAAATGATAATTGGAAGTTCTCTAATAATTGGTGAAGGCTATGTTTCAAAATTTTGAACTATGACTTAAAAGTTATGAGAAAAGACTGTTTTTGCATATCTAGAAGTTCGATATTTTAAAAGACATTCGCAGTACTCTTTATGTTTTCTAAGTAAAAAATTATCATTAAATCAATGTGAAACTATTACGGGGAAGAAACTAGGAGTCCGTGCCACCATATTTTCCTGAGTCTGCCACTGCTTCCAAGTCCGCCATTGTGTATAGTCATGGGCCAATACAAGATGTACAATGCATCCAACTTGATTAAATAGTGATTGTGATTAATAAATAATGACTAAACATCAAAAAATTCACAAATAATTGGCAATGTATAAGTACATTGTAAGTAAGATTGTCTCCTAAAATGATGATGGACATGACTTATCATTCATCTACATAATGACATGACAGTAGTGTGGTGTCTTTAGTTGAGGAACAAACCTTGGTTTTTCTTAACATGCCTCTAACCACAAACACAAGTAAAAAGAGGGCCAATATTAAATGTTGGAATATCATCAAACATATCATGTCAAAGTAAAACAATATTTCATTATTTACACAAAAGTAAAATATTACCCAAATTTGCACGTCGGAAAGGTGTGAAGACAGCTATGTAGTCTTTTTTAACTTAGAAACAACAAAATAAAAGCAATTAAAGGAAGCATTCAACATAGCAGCAGAGGCTTCAACTGTAGAGATCATCATCATCAGCTGCACCTGATGCTGCTGCAAAAGGGTCGGCGGCCGCTGCGGCGGCACCGCCACCTGCGCTGTTCTCGGCGAACCGGAATTCCGCGCCGAATCCCCTCGACTGCTGCAGGGTCTGCGCGAAGGCTTGGTACTTGCGGATGTCGGCGTCGCTCACACTCCTGCGAGCAAACTTCATCGATTCTTCGAAGTGCGCAGGCTTGATCTCCGGCACCTCGTCCTCGACATCTTCTTCCATGGCCTCGGGGTTCTCGCCTCTCCGCCTCTCCCTCTCGATATCCTGAGAGAAACAGTCACGTTCGTAAATACACAGTTCGCGACAATAAAGAAAATTCAAAATTGTTGAAAGGGGCTTACTTTTTCGATGTTTTCTCTGATGGCGTACTTGACGGCGCGCTGGCATATCTCAGTGATGTCGGCGCCACTGAACCCTTGAGTGTACTTAGCAAGGGCTTGTAGGTCGACGTCTTTGGAGACGGGCGACTTCCTCAGGCACGATTTGAAGATTTGATGGCGCGATTCCTCATCGGGAAGAGGAATGTAGATGAGTTGATCGAGACGGCCAGGACGGAGGAGGGCAGGGTCGATGATGTCGGGCCTGTTGGTGGCACCGATGATGAAGACAGTCTTCTTCGCATTCATTCCGTCCATTTCTGTGAGGAGTTGATTCAACACACGATCAGCAGCACCACCGGCGTCTCCTACACTGCTTCCTCTCTGCAAAAAAAGGCGAGTCGTGTGAGCTGCTAAAAGCATAAGAAAAAACAGTCTTTTTCAGGCATGATTTAAAAGAACTATGTGGAACACACCTGTGTAGCAATGGAGTCCAATTCGTCGAAAAATAGGACACAAGGAGCAGACTGGCGAGCCTTGTCAAAAATCTCTCTGACGTTCGCCTCACTCTCTCCGAACCACATAGTGAGCAACTCAGGCCCCTTCACGCTGATGAAGTTAGCCTGACACTCGTTCGCGATAGCCTTCGCGAGCAGAGTTTTTCCACATCCGGGAGGACCATAGAAAAGAACTCCCTTCGAGGGCGACATTCCGAATTTCTCAAACTTCTCGGGATGCTCCACGGGGTATTGCACCGTCTAAACAATCGAGACCATAACAAAAGATCAATACAAATTTGAGAAATAATTTTTGCGCATTCAGAATTATCAAATGCTTAGTGAATAACACATACCTCTTGGAGCTCACGCTTGACATTCTCGAGGCCTCCAATGTCTTGCCAGCTGACATTCGGTACTTCAACAACCTATAACATCCAACGATGCACATTAGCAGGAGAGATAAAGATTACAAGACCATTTGAAACGATATTTTGAAAATGTATAATTGAAGAACAGAAATGAGGCTCCTACCGTCTCACGCAGAGCAGAGGGGTTGCTTGTTCCAAGAGCAGTCTGGAAGTGCTCGTTGCTGACAGCCATAGAGTTCAGTATTTCTGCATCAATGGAGTCGTCTTCCAAGTCGATCACATCCATCTTCTCCCTAATGCATTGAAGGGCAGCCTCAGTGCACAAA
This sequence comes from Salvia sclarea, assembly GCA_036873715.1. Classification (NCBI taxonomy): domain Eukaryota; kingdom Viridiplantae; phylum Streptophyta; class Magnoliopsida; order Lamiales; family Lamiaceae; genus Salvia; species Salvia sclarea. Next base: position 29,927 of record JAYJMF010345158.1, read on the forward strand.
GCAGCTAAATCAGCACCGACATATCCATGTGTATCCTTACCAATTCTTTCCAAATCAACCTGCATTATTAAACATATATTACACATTCATCCATAGTAGGAGATCGTATGGATTAGAATAAAAAGTCAAGTTGTCTGAGCTTACATCTTCAGCAAGTTTCATGTTCTTTGTGTGGATACGAAGAACCTCAAGGCGCCCTACTTCATCAGGAACACCGATGTCGATTTCCCTATCAAACCTTCCAAACCTTCTCAGAGCAGGGTCAATACTGTTTGGACGGTTTGTAGCACCCATCACAATAACATGGGCACGAGCCTTGAGCCCGTCCATCAATGTCAGGAGTTGAGATACAATTCTCCTTTCTACTTCACCATGGGTTTTCTCTCTCTTGGGGGCTATGGAGTCGATTTCGTCAATAAAGATAATAGAAGGTGCGTTCTTCTCGGCTTCCTCAAAGGCCTTCCGGAGATTGCTTTCACTTTCTCCTGCCATTTTCGACATTATCTCTGGTCCGTTAATACAGAAGAAGAAAGCACCAGTCTCATTGGCCACAGCTCGGGCAATTAGGGTTTTCCCAGATCCAGGAGGACCGTAAAGCAGAATTCCTTTCGGAGGCTTCACACCAATCGATTTGAAAAGCTGTGGGTGCCTCAGCGGCAGCTCTACCAATTCACGAATCTGAGCCATCTGTTTACGAACACCACCAACATCATCATAACCAACTTCATCTAACCTATCCTCGTCCTCCCTTCTGACAGGCTCTCCCTCACAGAAGATTTCCGTGTCAGGGGCAACAACGCAGTATTCTGAAGGATCAGTCTCTACGACCTTGAACTCTACGCTTCTCATTCCTCCCCTCACAAGAAACAAATCACCTTTCCTCACAGGCCGATAAGCCTCTAGGAAATATGCTGCAGACATGAAAAGAAGTTAGTTCGAAATAAAATCAGCATGCTTTAAGTAACTAACCAATATATTCTTGAAGAATAGGTCCATGAAAATTAACAAATTGCTATCTTGATTGTGTAGTTCAGTTTTATAGTCCTATACAACTAGATATGTTAAGATATTAAGGCAATATAAATGGAGTGAAACGCGGATCAAAATCCCCGAGACAAGAAGAAAATTGTTCGACTGGACAGACTACACAAACTAATTCATTAGTTATGCAAATTGAGAAGGGGAGCAAAGCAGTTAAAATTAGTACAGACCAGATGCAGTGAACTCAATAAAATCCTGAAACCGTGAACCCTTCAGAAATAAAACAACAGCAAGCCAAACAAATTCAAAATGTAATTAAACTCACGTTTCAGGTAAGCGTCAAAAAGATTTCCAGTAACCCCTTCAATGGTGTCGTCCACGGGGAGAATGTGGACTCGCTTCCCATACTTCACATCAGGGCATAAGTGCACTGATACCACGTCTCCCAGTCTAACTCTGAGATTGTTGCGGACAACCTTATTCATCCGAATCTTTGGTTGCTCGCAGGTATCTTCAGCAAGGGCGATACAGACAGTGTCTTTCCTCTTCTTACCCTATAATCCAGATTATAACAACAAATGAGTAAGGTGAGGAAATCCATAATAAGCATAGTAACTTTCTAAGAATCTACTAATCCATATTATGATCACAAATAAGTAAAGGAAGGAAGGACTAATAATCCTATCAATCATAGGCTATCTATTGCATAACAATATCCATGATAAGCATAAGCAGTTCCACAAGAATCGAGTCAAGAAAATCATCCAGAAAACCATAATTTAAGAACAATGCATTATTGCCTTACAATCCAAACTTCTCCTTTACGAACAATATGTTCCACAGGTTTATCAGTAAACACATCTTCACACAGTAGGCAAGCATCCATCCAATTGTACAACAAAAATCTTCATATTCTTTTTGCAAAGGAAATAAAAACAGGCCATTTAATTCAATTCTCACCAGTAAACAAAACAAAGCTGCACATATTTTATTCAACAAACTAATCTTCCGCAAACAGAAACACACAATTACTCAATCTTCAAAACCCAAATTCAGCTGAAAACTAAAAATTAGGGTCTTGACAGTAAAAACCTAATTTTAGATCTCAAAACCCTCATCACATTCACCCCTAAAAACAGAGCTGCACAATGCAAGCTCAATACAGACAAACTAGAGAAGCCCACCAACAACTGCATCTAGAAACAATCTGATTTATCAATACATATTACAAGAGGCATCAGAAAAAATAAATAAAGTAAAATTAAACCTTGATCAAGATGGTGTCGCCGCGGAAAATCTGGAGCTTCTCCATAGTATCAGGGTGAAGAGAAACTACAGAATTATCATCGTTGATGGCCTCATCCACCACAAGCCGATTAGCCGCCTTCTTCCGCTCCAAAATCGCGGTACTAAAATCTTTCTTCGCATTACTACAAATCACGAAACAATCCAACAAAATTAAGAAAGGGAACACCACAATTAACCAAAACCCTAGATAAATTGCGATTCAGAGATACTCGTAAATTAAGCGAAATCCAATAATGTAAAGGGATACTCACGGATCGGATGACTCTGCTTGATTGCTCATGGTTGAACGATTGTGAGAAAAGATGCAAATTTGCGGAAGATTTGTTGATGAATTGAAGATGCAGTGAAAGAGTAATGGGAGCTGTAGAATAGCTGGGCAAATATATAGTGAAAATTGCTTCGTTTCTTGTTACCAAAGAAAAGGTTGATTTTATGCGCAGCTCTTTTTCTACTCGGTTTTTTTTTGACTCTTTTTACTAGTTTGGGTAAAGCATACATCTCTTTGGATTCTAATTTTTTCTTATTTTATTTATATTTGTCACATTTATTTAATATTTAATTTCAATGCTATTTCCTTTAGATTCGAATATGATCCACAATTTTGTAACTAGATTTGTTCTTTTCTTTCCATGTTTTGGTTAAGAGGTAATTCTAGTGCATGTAGGAAATTAAAATAGATCTCTCTAGAATGTTGTAGAAGTTGATTTTTATTAACTTGAAATATTTGATAAATTTTGTTTATTATTTTTGTTGGTGTGTGGTGACCGCTCGCATTATGTCTATGTTCACAATAAATTTAGATGAGATTATTTTTTTTTGGCATCATAATAATTAATTTCGCAACTTGGGATCTTTATATATTATTCTAATTTTGGTTCTACTTCTAATCTAATCTAATAATAATAATAATAATAATAATCAAAATGTCACAATGAAAGACAAGCATGTTATTCTTATCGAATTTAACATAAAAATTGGGCTTTTTAAAAGCAAGTCCAGTTTAAAATTACAGAATAGGCCCAATAGTTGGGTCCAAAATTATTGGGCTTTTTGGATATCAATTTCGTTTTTATATATAAAGCCAGAATTCAATTAGGTTTTCTCCCAAAACCGAAAGTTAGGGCTACCATTAAAGCCCGAATCGGAACTCTGCAACGGCCCGAGCCCGAAAGGCTTAATTATTCTCTGCAAAAACTGTGGGGTTTTGGGGTTTTTGCTGTTTCAACTCTTACCATCCCGCCTCCTTCTCTCTCTCTCACACGCAGAGGCTGAAATGGAGGAAGCGCAATATGAAATCGATTTGGGCAACCTCATGGCCTTCGACAAGCACCATCAATTCGCGTCTCCCCCAACTTCAAGGTTTTGTCTTTTTCCTACTACTTTTGCTTGTTTTGGTGTAATTTTGTTTTGAGTTGGTGAATTTGCTTGATTGATTTGAAATTTTGGGTAACTTTGTGTGAGATAGGGAGGAGATTGTAAAGGAAACAATTGAACAGGCTACCAAATTGGTTCAAGCAGTTGCAGATGCTCTATTCAATTTGCCCTCGACGGAGGATCCCGACGGCCCGCTCGTCAAGTTGCCCGCGCCAACTACCAAATTGCCCAGAGAAAAACCTGTAAGCTTATCTGTTTGTTCATGAATTTTAAATGAGTGGAAGAATCAGAAAGGGTGGAAAGATTGGGGGAAATGGTTTAGCTGCTAGAGTTTGACCTAGTTTATTAGCTCTTGCTGCGATTAGACTTCAGTTAATTAGGTGGAGGTTTGTTGTGCGGCATCAGATTATGGCAACGAATTGTCGGTTTTGGAGATCATAATGGAATTTCCTAACTAAAAACTTAGTGTCTTGTGAGTTTTTCAGATTGAAAGTTTTGATAACTGGGAAAAGAAATGGGAACTCACTTCATTATAGGGATTATGCTGCATGCTAATAGAATTTGTTTTGGGGTTAAATTTTATGCTGCGCGCATTAAATTTCTTGTTTTGTTTGGATTTCAGCTTCCGAAGCCCAAACCTCCTACACAGTGGGAAAAGTTTGCCCAACAGAAAGGTTTGTTTTGGTTTCTGTAACAAAATTGATACTATAGTTTATTTACTTCTTATAAATGCTGACCTTGACTTGGTGGATTTATTGGGGTTTATGTGTTCTTTTGAAATATAGGTATTCAAAAGCGGAAGAAAGAAAAAATGGCCTATGATGAGCAAACCGGTTCTTGGAAGCGGCTCCATGGTTATGATCGTGTTAATGATGACAATGATATACCAATCATTGAGGCCAAGGCTACAGATGGTATAATATCAATGCCCTTCTTATCTATTTTTCTAGCATAAAATGCTATCAGAATAACCACAGAAAATTTGTTTTTTCTTATCTTTTTGCTATTTCGTTCTAGAGCAATGTATGCATTTCATCCGTATGTGCTTGACTAAATGATTCTGGACCACAACTGTAATAATATTAAGCATCTTTTATGAATAAATTAAGATGTGTATGTATATATGTATATTTTCTTTCCTGTCATTGTGATGGTATTATCATTGACGTTTCCTGAAGTTTCTGCATCTTCTCCTCATTCTTTAGTAATCAGTCTTCCCTTTTTCCAGAACCTGGAACGGATCCTTTTGCTGAGAGACGCAAGGAGAAGAAAAGCAGAGTTGACAAACAGGAGGGTAATCGATTAAAGAACCTGAAAAATGCACAGAAAGCAGGTGCCTTGCCAAGGTTATCTTTCAACCTCCTTTAGATATTGGGAATGTGACATTCTGCTTATCTATCCTGCAGTAGTTTGTGGCATGGGTTTGGATTGGTTTTAGAAAGGCATCAACCGGAAATTCAAATATCATATATGAATGTTATTGTTATAATTCGCAGGTTACAACTTTAGTATGGGAGTTTTGATTGCATGCCATATCTTACCTTTACTTATATGCTATAATGCCTAGTGATACAGGGATGATTCTTGCACCAACTTCTTTATTGCTCAACCTTTTTTATTTAGTAATGATATTGTTAATATTTTTATCTTGACCTTCTGTTGTGGTCCTCTTTTGATCTAGTTCCCTTGGAAACCAATGTATTCTCTATATGCCCGAAACTCAATTTGGTTGCCAGATGGTTCAGTTTTATAGGAAAGCTAAATCTGAGTCGTCTTTATTATTTGCAGCCATATTCAACTTGCTGCAACCGCCTTACCTATAACAGGAACCCAGTCACAGCCTAAGAGAGTTAGCAAAGATGTATTACAAAATGTCGCTGGCATGGCATCAACTGCAACCGCCAGTGGTGGGAAATTCGACAAGAAATTGCCAGGGGAGAAGCCTCCAAAGCATGAAAAGAAGTATAGGAAGGTTAGTCTTATCACTCTTTCCTTGAGTTTAACCTCTTACAAGTTCAATGGCACATGGCTCATTGATTTGATTTATTATCATTATCATCGTCGTACAGTACCTACCGGCTGTGGAAGGATCCGGAATGGGAGCCATGGAGAAACAGCAGACTGAGAATGTCTTGAACAAGTTGATGTCCAAACACTCCCACCAGATCCTCAATGTAGAAAAGGTGCGTCTCTTCATTTTGTTCGCGTCTGCTTTCCCACAAACGTACAAATCTCATTTATCTTTCAAATATGCGCTTGGTTGTGTCGAAATGTAGGCTGTGAACATGTACAACGTGAAGAAAGAGAAGCACCAAAGGAAACAAGGTGGGCAATCTTCAAACTCGGGCAAGTTTAAGGCGAACAAGAAATCTTTCAAGAAAACGTTGAGTAAAGGATCCTCCTCAAGTAAAGGGAGATCAAAATGATGCTCATCATCTCTCTGATCAAAATGGGATCTTGGAATTTTTGTTAGGCACTAGTTGATTGAGGTTGGGACACTACAGACGCTTTACTACTACTACTACACCCTCTCCCCTTGTTTCTAAAAAAAGTTTATTTAAGAGGAATGTATTGTGCTATCATAATTTGATATTTGCTTATATTATCTCCCTATTTTTCTGTTTGGTTGGAAGCATAAATCTGTGTGCATGTGGGATTTTCCAAGATTTGAGCTTCTGTTGTAATAGTATGATAATTTGATGGATGACATAGTTGGAGCATCAAATATTTAAAGTTGGAGATCGGAATGACAGGTTGGATTTCACATCAATCTCTTTACATTAAAAACAGAAAATAAAATATAATTTACAATATTCAAGATTCATGCAACAACTTGACACGAGCAACCAATACAAAATTAAGGAGTGACAAATATCTCTATAGAAAGATGTAGACATTTCACTAGAGTTAGGCTACTCAATGTTGACCCCTCAATTGTCCTTCATCAAAGATCCCTTTTTTGCAGCAATCTTGGCCGTTAGATCTTCCACAAATTTATTGAAATTTACCACAGAAGATCCCTCAGCTCCCATTGCATCCACTAATGTTTTGCCCACTTCTTTCATCTTTTGCCTTATCTCTTGTGACCTCATCAAATAATTCACTCTTTCCACAACTCCTTTTCTTGATGGAATAATTGAGGTCTTGTCACACAAATTTATGCCAATCTTCAAATCATCCACCACTAATTTCCTATTAGTGAATTGGTCAGTCAACAAGGGGTAACAAATCAAGGGCACACCACACTTTACACTCTCCAGAATCGAATTCCATCCACAGTGCGTTAGAAATCCACCGACGCTCGGATGGGAGAGAACCTCGATCTGGTCGCACCACTGCACGATCAGACCCCGGCCCCTGACCCGTTGCTCGAAATCAACGGGTAGGACCTCGGGGTGCTCCGAGCTGACTATGTCAGGTCGGAGCACCCAAATGAAGTGGACCCCACTAAGCAATAGGCCATTGGCCACCTCCTCAATCACATGCTTACTGGTATGAGCATAGCTTCCAAAAGAGATGTACAAGACCGAGCCACGTGGCTTGCTGTCTAGCCACATGGCGCAGTCCGACTCGGCCCAGAGGCTCGTTGAGATCCGGTTCTTGCTAAACCCGGGTGCAAAAACCGGCCCGATCGAGTAGAATGGCTGGACTTCTTGTAGGGCTGAGATTGTTTCTTGCTCGATCCCTTCTATTGTGTTGCATAGCATGAAATCGGCCTTTTTCGCATCTTTGAAACATCGGTCCACGATTCGATGCACGGGGCAATCGAGACCGTCTTGAAGATACGATGGTAAATCCGCAGTCGCTATGGATTTTACCCCCGGTATGTAGTCAATTGCATCCGAGCGATTTCCTAAAGAATTTTTTTTTGTTTCAATCTCGTATTTTATGTTATATAAGTAAATTCGTGTCATGTGAATGTACATGTAAGTTGTACTAGTGAAAGTAACTTTTTTGAAGGGGGACTTTAGTAAGAGTCTAATCATGCTATAAATATGTCCCATCTTTTTATAGATGCTACGTCTGATGAAATAAAACTGAACAACACTAACTTACCGGCAAAATGGCCATTCTCCTTGAGGAGATGAGCATGATAATATGAGGTGAGGACGAGAGCCGGCTCGGTGAAGAAGGACACGTTGACGAGATTATGCTTTCGAGCAATCGAGGAGGGCCACACGAAGAACGTGTCGACTATCAAGGTGTTGATAGTCGGGTCGTGGAGCACCATTCTACCAACTAGATCATCCACGTGGGCAGGGAAAACGTGCATGATCCCCTCCATGAATTGGTCGTGGTTGAGGGATCGGTCGAACCCTAGAGGGAAGCTGTCGGTGACCGTGGTGTACCGGATGTCCAGCCCGTTTTCACGCGATTCGAGGAAGATGTCTTGGTCGAGGTCCAGGGCTCGGGATCGGGAGATTTGGTGGTGAATTGAATCGGTGTTGATGAAGGTGATTGTGAAGCCATTTGAGGCAAGCTTCATGGCTAGATTTACAAATGGGATTACATGGCCTTGGAGAGGGTAAGGAAACATTAAAGCATGAGGCTTTTCTTTGATTTTCTTCATTTTTTTGGGGTGAAATCACAAAATTTCAAGGGATTGTAAGAGATTTGGAGAGTTTGAAGTGAGGTAAAATAGACTTAGGTCTCAACTCTATCAACATATATATAGAAAGAGAGAGTTAGAGTTTTTTATGGTATAATATACTATGTATAATATCATGTATTCAAATATGTGCTTAGTGTATATAAATGATTGAAAATTGTAGATCTCCTTGTTTTATTTATAATGTAATTTCTTATTACTGCACAATTTGATGATGATATATAGTTTTACATGTACAATGATTTGTAACCTCGGATAGAAAAATAAAAATTTGTGATAATACAAAAATCATTTTTATATTATTTCTTGTTTAACACATATACTAATAGGTATATTCTTATTTGTGCGATGTTTATGGTGTTAGAAATATCTATACATGCAATTAATCATCCGACAAATTTTTGAATGATTGCTAGCTCCAAAATAGTTCTACTATGTAAAGTTATACGACAAATATGTAAAACGATTGACATAGTGTGCTGCACCACTCTTCTCACTTTATCAAACCACATTTTTTTTTCTTTATAAACTTTATCATAAACACTTTACAATTCCTCTCTAGAAAAGTCAAAACCTTCTAGGAATATATTATTTTTTTAAAACTTCCTTTGGAAATGTATATATGTCGTTATTTATGCGTGACAAAGAAAAGCTAATGATAATCTTCCACAAAATAATAGCTTTATTAGGATCTCTAGAAAAATTCAGCAATCATGGCGGCGGACATATTATCATATATATACTAGTATGATTGATGAAAATAAATAGTATTGGTATATGTGCCCATGCTTATTCGATGCGTTAGAGCGCAGTATCTGTTTTGTTAGGCTAAATTTAATTTGTAATAGTATTACTTTGAAATTTGTAATATTATATTATTAGGTATTGGTATATGTGTATATATATATATATTATATGTATCTCAACTTCTACAGACACTTCAATTTAAAATTAAAATACATAAATTTTCAATTTTTTAATTCTTTTATTTCAAAATAGAAAATAAAAAATCAGAATAAAATTAAAAAAAAAATTGAAAGTTGATGTATTTAGATTCAAAATTCTAAAATTATGTGCAGATTAAAATCCACTCAAACTAGATGTATTTTACAATGATTTAAACCCTTGATGTTACTTTGAAACAAAAGACTAGAGAGTGGTGCGAATTAATATAGTGCTATAATTTTGCTAGTTATAAATTTGATTACATATAAAAATTACTCCCTTCGTCCCATTCTTCTTGTTTCACTTTTGTTTTTGAGTCGTCCCATTTTTCTTGTCCCATTTTCTTTTCGGTAAAAGTTTACACACAAAATGTACATAGGTCCCATGTGGATCTTATCATCTCAATCAACTTTGTTTTATTAATCTTCATGTCGAAAAGAAATGAGACAAAAAAAAAAGAGACGGAAGGAGCAGTTATTTTGGGTGTAGACGTAAATGCTCTTTAATAGCTTGCCTCAAATTATGGCCCGACAACAAAACATGAATCGTTGAAACATATTTTTAAATTTAGTGAAAAATTATATTTACGAATTTCATATAATATAATATACATATTATATGAATTTAGTGAAAAATTATATTTACGAATTATATTTACAAATTTCATATAATATAATATTTCCAAATTATATTTACGAATTTAGTATTAGTAAATAAATTTGTAGAAGTTAATAAGCTCATATAATATAATATAATATACAGTAAACATAATAACTCAATTATCATTCTTAAATTTTATACTATTAGGTTACACTCACACTCCTAATGCAAATGATATCCCAATTCAAAATATGTTGATCACCACACACATGCTACCAATGACCAATCTATCCCCAATTCCCCATATTGAAAAATATATTATGTTTAATTTATCACAAATCCCCTAAAACAAATACACATAAAAACATCATGAGCGCAATACACTTGTTTAAAATCTATACCAAATTTTTTGAATTTCAATTTTTGTACAAGAACAAAGAACCACTGAGCATGCCACTGAAATCCTCAACTCTGCAGATATACATATGATATCTCTATACAGCGGCATATAACCTAACAACATAACCTTAGATTACAACTGTTTTATGTTTCTTTCTTTCTTGTCTCTAACAGTTCTAAACTTCACTGCCGATTTTGAAATCCGAGAACGAAGCATTCGGGTGAGTTTCTGCTTTCGTCACGGCTTCTTTCTTGTCGGAGCCAAAGAAAGAGCAGCTCTGGAACGCGTCCAGGCTGTTAGCTATCAGGCGGTTCAACCCACCGAGGCTATCGCTAAGAATTAGATCGTTGCTTTGGTATCTACAGGAGGGTATGTCCAAGTCTAACGGCCCTAAAGAGTCCGGCTGTAGCATGGACAAATCTCGAATTAGATCATAAGTGAAAATAACGAGGCTGAATATCGTTAACTTGTGAAGGCTTACCCAATAATCCGTGAGCCCGGAGAAATCCTTCGTGGGGTTTTCTATAGGATCATCAGATTCGCAATCATCCACGAGATCTTCACAAGTACGGTTGTTGTTAGTCAATTTCTCTGCTCCGGGCAATTCCTGCAGGAAGAAAAGTGTGTGTTACAATGGACCCTTTTGAACAGTTCATCGGTAAAATCTTTTTCAAAATCAAACCTCGACTTCACGGAGGGATACTGAAGGGCTGGTTATAGTAGGCTGTTTATGGGCCTCTGAAGAACTCTTCATACTTGCATTGTGGTTTTCACGAAAGAAAGCACTAGTTTTCTGGAAGGAAAAGGCATCACATGTTTCTTCAGCATCAAAGATGGAAGGCGCATGCAACGGAAGGCCCTGTTGCTGAACTTTGTTTTGATGTTTGAAAATGTGAGCAGCAATTGCAGCATCAAAAGAGTCGCAATTGAACGGAATCTGCTGGTAATTTGGACCAAGAGGTGCTGGAAAATCACTGCCGTTGGCTGGATTAGGCGTTGACTCAGATAGCAGCTCTCCCATGCTTATATTCGTAAGACTATCGGCCCATTCCCCAGCAGACAAGGGCATGTCCTTCTGCGACGAAAATAGATTCGACAACCGTTAAACTCACTCCTAGAAGAAGCATCCAAGTCAAGAGCATAAAGGGTAAAAGGTGAAGACGTACCGTGTTCTCAACTTGCCTAGTATGTGTCAAATCTCCACTTTCTTTTCTGGGTAATGATACAGCTGCAGTGCTATCAGAGTATCTTGAAGTATTGACATTGGATACAGGGATATCACACGCAACTGTTATAATTGGAGTAGATGCGGAGGAGGGAGTCGGGATAATTGGTTCAGCAGAGACAGTCTGGTCATCAGAGGAACAGCTTGGGTTCTTACTTTCAGCATTCTGCTTGCTTGCCTCATTGACATTACTACAAGAGAGTGCTTGAGCAGTTGCAGATTCGATCTCTGCTTTTGAAAACCAGCCATATCTTAAAACCAAAAACAAAATCTGTTACATTATGTCCACTCGGCTAGTACAGTTCATCGGGCAGAATGCTCAAATAACATATTAAATCAATGGACCATGTACGGTTTTCCGAAGACACAATTCTTCAGACGGAAAAAAAGGATAAAGAATACCTGAGGCGGAATATTGGAGGGCTTCCAACTCGGTAATGTATATCTGCCGCACACAAAGTAGAGTCTTTACTCCACCTCTGATACCCCAACAAGTTTTCTCTCTGTGCCCAGTAAGGAAAAAGCATTAGCTCTTGATCTAACAACCTTGAATTTCCCCATTTGCGATTGAGGTGTTCCACCACAGATGATATCTTCTTCCGTGTACTCAAAGTCAGTTCAAGATACGGGTTATGCTGATTCTGCAAAATTAAATGGAGTGTGGACTTTCTTAGTCACTCTAACTGCTAGGACTACTGGACTACTTGGAAACTTTGTTGAGACTATTAAAAATGAAACCCAGTATTAAGAAATTCCTTTCAACTTTACCCTTTCCAAGTCTTTTTGAGTAAATTCATCAATTGGAAACAACTGGAGCTTAAGCTTTGCAGGGTTTTGACTGTTGTCTTCGTTGAGCGTGCCCCGTGCAGAAGTTTGTAGAGAACGTGCCATTTCCCCAACAAGTTGGGGACCATTATGACCTGAAAATACATAGAAATCAGATAGGCAATTTAGATTAGTTAACTTCTTAAAATTCAAAACCTTATACAAAATTCAGGAAACAGTCCACAACCTGGTGCTTCTTGATATTCAGTCTCTTTATCAGTGTCCACCCGTTCCAATTGTTCAGCAGCATCAGCCACCAATGAAACTCCAGCAATGGCAGCCTTCTCCCATCTCTTATATGCAGCAGCTGATGCAAGGCCTTCAGAATAGTTTAATCACATAAGTATAATCATAGTTTATAAACGTGGTAAAACTAGAGTAAAACCAGAAACTGAGACATCGGGCCTATGGACACTTCTGCAGTTCAGAAACATTGCATCAAAAATTTGCAGGCACACAATAAATTCATGAAGTTACCATTTTTTCGCCGATGTTTCACTGTCTTTATAGCAGCTTGGTCTACTTTGCAGTTGGTACGGTTAATTCCTATATTGGCAGGGCGCTTAAACAAAGATCCCTTTCCAGTTCCAACTTTCTCAATGTTCTGGTTGTCAAGAAGAACCATTTTTACGGCACGGCTGTCATGCCCTGATGCTCTGACCTGATTTGTGATGTTTGCTACAGAAGTATTACTTTCTCCAGTAGAAAGTCGTTTTTTAGTATTCTTTTTCCGATCCCTCAATAGTTGGTTCTCCTACATGATAGTTTATCATACAAAATCATCAGTCCAGCCATATACACATTATTTCATAAACTGAGTATGATCACCAGTCTTAAAACTAACCAGAGTCTCCACAAATATCTTAAATCTTCTAGGTTTTAGATGAAGCTTAGATGCTTTACAGCTGTACTTTTCCAACAACGACCACCTGCAACCAAAGTGCCAGTTTGGAGAATGACATTTAGAGAGAAAAAGAAAGAAAGAGGCGAGAGGGATGAGACAACCAGAACAAGAGATCAAAAATATCACAGCAAATAAAGCTCACAAGTAAAAAGTCGTATGTCAAGGATTCAAGGGAAAATGACATCACACACTAAAACTACAAAAGGAAAGGGAAAAGGTGCAAAAACGCCTTTGAAGTGTTTTCCTGAGCAAAGATCAACCCCTGAAGATTGTTGGGGCATGGAGTCTCAAGGTCCCATAACAAAACCGAGTATAAGAAGAAAAGATAAGAAGCAATATGGCTGCCCCCTGAATCTTTTATACCTTCTCCTACAAAGAACCTTCACTTATCGGTCTATAAAAAAATGTGTTAATTGAACCACTTCTCTTGTTCCCCAGTAAAGGTTGTTCTATAAAAAGCATCAAAATATGCCCGATTATTTTCACTAAACTGAAAGAAACATCTGCAGTTTATTCATCCAGCAAAGCTAAAGCACTCACAATAAGTTTTGGTTACATCATTCTGGTATGCATGTAATTCGCAAAGGAGACTATATAAAACATTCATAGTTACCATCGAAGCATCGCAGCATTGGTGTCTTTTGAGTTTTTGGCATCAAGGCAAAGTTCTGGGCCCAGCAACTTGTTCATTCGTCTCACTAGTCGATAGTAGTAATGCCTAACCTGAAAGACACAAACCAAATGAGATGAAAAGTTGGGATATATGAGGGAAAGCTTTCAGTAACAAGTCAGTAATATTTTACACTAAATCACCTGATCCTTGTTTTTGCTCTGGACACGTGACGTTATTTTCTCAAAATTCTGCCGAGAGAAATCATTCCATTTTCAGAACACATCTATCAGAAGAAAAAACATTTGTTTCTAAATGAATATAGGAAGGATAGCAGTTTATTGCCTTGCCAACTTGCCGTAGAGCGGCAAAAAAGCTTTCTTCCTCCTGACGGGTCCAAGCAGCCCATTGTCTTGTCGGTTTTTTCGCTAAAGCAACAAAAGACCAATCAGCATAGGCATTTGCCTGTTATTCTACATCTTAATAATCTTAACATAAGGATCAAATGGTACCAGGCAATGGCAGAGCAGCCTGTTCCTGTGAGGATGAGGGATTGCTGGAATTGCCGTCCTTATTTCCAAGATTATCGGGACAAAGACAAAGTTCACAGTCCAATGAAACCTGTGTCACCATTTTACTATCTTTCTCATCACGCAGACGCTAAACCTTCGATCATTTCCAGATTGCCACGTCTAGTACGACACTTCTAATAACACCAGTCGCCACAAGAAGGGAAGTTTTCTGGTTAAAACAAGGAAAAGACAGTTAACAATGTTGAAGAATTCAATCTATAGATATATACAATGTCAAATTATCAATATAAGCAATCAGAAATCCCACTAACCCAGAATTCACATAAAAATCTACCTCAAATTTCACAACTCTTTCAATGCAAAGCAGAATTAACTATTCAAACCTAGTTTACAAACACAAACCAGCTCGAATTGGAAGAAAAATTGAACTTTTAAATGCTGCCCACAGATCCAATAACACCCCAGTTCAAAATTGGAAGACCAATAGCAGTAAAATCAAGAAGTGAACATCAATAGTGATTGAATCCAACAAAATTTACGATGTACAAGGAGCACGTAGGGTTTCCACATTACATACAAACAATCAATCAGTTAAACAGATTTCAAGGAGCAAAATTCAAACAATTAAGCATCGAAAAACATAATTCGAACTTCATTACAAGTCAGCGCGCAACTTAAAACAAACTCCACTCACCAAAATTCGAAAATCTATCGTAGCCCCAAACAAAAACCTAGAATCAACAAAGAAACCCTAAGATCTATCACCCAAAATCACCAAAACCTCAGAAATCGAAAATTCAAGCCGCCCCCAATGTGCATGAAACATGAAAAGAAATTAGCAGAAAGAATCATGGGAATTTGCATACCAGAAACCAAAATCAAACTGGGAAAGATTGCATACAAGCAAATGCAAAAAGGGAATACAAGAAAAATAAATAAAAAAGAAAAAAAATTAAAGCAGTCTTACTGAGATGAATAACTTGAATTTGCAGTTAAAGATTAAAATAATAGAAGGAGCCTTTGAAATATGGAAGAAAAAATAGGGAAAAATAGGGAAAAAGGCAATAAAAACAAGATATACACACCACCTGTTTGATGGATTGTCTTTTTATTTCTTAGTTAATAACCCTTTGGACCTATTTGGAGGAATTGAGCTAATTCTATGATGCAACAAATTCTAATCTTCAAAAAATGCCCTTTTATTTTTAGTATGTACCATATTGTCATCTTTTAGTGCTTTTTATTTATTTTTATCTTTATAATATAATAATACTATTATAAATATAAAATATGACGTGCACTGATGAAATAAATAATCGATTGTATTGTAATCTGAACTATGGAATATTTTAAATATTATTGTTCAATAACCTTTTTTTGTGTATATCTTTAACACCTAATTTGTACAACTTGTACACTTTAAGACCGTTTGAGATATTCTTTTTATGTTAAAAGAAAATTAGATAGCTTACAAAGGAAAAATCAAAATGTTTTTACACATCTGCTGTGCTATGCCAGGGATAAAATCAATTGGAATATTCCACTATTAATATGTTGTGATGAAATAGGATTAAAGAGCAATAAATAATCAGAAAACATAAACATAAACATAAAGAAGATACGGATTTACGTGGTTCATCAATTGGCTACGTCCACGGGCAGAGAGGAGAACAAATTTCACTATAGAGGCTAAGGTTTTCGGATTATAGATTACAGATCTCTAAGACCATATATATATAGTACTAAGAGAATACACCAAACAGGCTCAACCCAAAACGAATACTAAGGTCAGCGAGACCCCCGTGTACGAAACGGGAGATAGTGCGAACCGAAAAAAATAATTCAAGGAATCCCAACATAATCACTAAAAAAATCTCATCTAATTCAAATGATAAAACAAAACAAAACAAAACATTCCATAAATATCAAGAAGGAAGAAAACGTGAGTAACTAAATGTAAACAAAATAATAAGTATCATAACTAAAAAGGTTGACATTTCCATTCCACCAATTTATAAATCTCATATTTACAATTACAAGTTTATATATTAAAACATTTTGATGACTTGCTTATATTTTCATTTTCAATTTTATGTTCGGATATAATTACTTCTCATTTTAGCATTATAATTTGTTCGAAATTTAAAGTCGGTGTTTCTATTATTATTATTATTATTATTATTATTATTATTATTATTATTATTATTATTATTATTATTATTATTATTATTATTAAACACAACGGCACCACAATATCTACAATTAATTTAGTTGGTGGAGCAACAAATTTGTGATTAGGATGCCAATTTCTTTAACAAAATATTTTGTTGGATAAATAAATTTTTAAAGATTTTGTGGTCGTAATTTCAAAATTTTTGTCCTTTAACGTAAAAATTAACCATTTTCCATCAGCTCAATGCACATACTACTTATCAAAATAGTACTTTATAGGCATGGTAATAAATAATACTACTGCAGGAAATGAAGAAAAATAGTTGGTAATAATGTGTGACAATTTTTGTATTGAATTTCCACCGATTTTTTTTTATAAATATTTTCTAAGTTTAGGTTTTTATTCAACAAATCGATAATAAAGCAATTGAAATTATTCATTTTACAATTCACAACCCAACCGATCTCATCAAAGCCGGAATAATCAATGGCATGTGAATTACAGAGATGCAAAAGAAATCAGATTATTGACTTAAATTGTCAGAGAGCTTACGAAAGAAAATAATTATTTGTATATTCATTAAAAAAATTGTATATATAATTGTTTCATACTGATGGCACATGCATTTACGGGTGTCTAACGATATGGTATCAGTTATTCTGTATCGATTCAAGGGGAATTTAGGTTATCGGTATCATACCAGTTCTACCGGTACTGACCGCCAACCAGTTCGGTAGAGAACCGAGTATTCAAATTATCAACATTTAAAGTACCGATTAAACCGATACCCCGTTTCGGGTACAACAATATCAATTCGGTACCAGTAATTTCAAAAAATCGAGTATCGTTAGACACCTACATAATGATGATTGATATTCTGTATAAGTAAACAAAAAAGGGGTAAATATGAGAGATAGAGAGCGTGGTAAGGCTCTAGGGTTCCGGGAGGGTGGGAGAGCGTATCTAGCCGAGCGTAATCCGGTGAGGCAGAAATATTCCCTGAGTTATGGATTTAGAGACGGAACAAAGAGGCGCATAGAGTGGAATGTGGAACACAGATGTAAGAAAGTGATTCCTCTGGTGGAGGGGTTGGCTGTTAAGACTTTTCTTTTCAGGAACTTCCCTCCAAACTGCTTAGACAAGGAGCTAATAGCAAAGTTTCAGGAGGTTGCTGTTGTGGTGGATCTCTTCTGCCCAAAAAAAAAGGACGTGCTTGGCAAGCGGTTTGGCTTTGTCCGAATCAAGATGGACAATGAGGTAGGCGTGGAAAATGTGTTGGAGAAGATGAATAACCTTTGGGTGGGGTCCTACAAAATAAAGGTTTGTATCCCACGTTTTGACCGAGGGGCAAAGGAGCCAGTTGGAGCGAAGTGCAGGGCGGAGGAGGTACACCCCAATCTACACCCCGTCTCGGGGGCGGCTGTAGAGGCGGGGAGGTCTTTTGCAAATGCGGTTGCTGGTATCACAAAGGTCGGGACGGAGAGGGATTTGTCTATGAAGAAAGTGTGTTTCACCCCAAGGGAGGAGGAAATAGCTTGGCTGGGTAACGCCATGATTGGATTACTCAAAGATAAGTTCCCTTGGGAGGAATTTGGAACGGATATCCAAAAAGAAGCGGAACCGTTTCGTTCTGTCCAATCCGTGGGGGATGGCTTAGTTCTTGTTAGGGATAAGGAGGATCTGCCGATGCCGGAGTCTTGTAAAAAAGAGTGGGAAGAAGAGTGGTTTTGCTAGATTCGGACGTGGAGACCGGAGGATGTAAGCCAGAGGAGGGAAGTCTGGACGGAGTGGCACGGCGTACCCTTACATGCTTGGTCAGAGCGGTTCTTTAAACAAGCAAGCCTCTGCTTCGGCTCGTTCTTGGAACTAGACGTAGAAGCGAAAGAGAAGAAGAGGCTTGATGTGGCGAAAGTTAAAATCCGGAGCCGATCGCTGAAATTTATCAATGAGTCTATTTTGGTTGATGTTGGAGGGAAAGAGTTTTCTGTGAGGATTTCAGAGATCATGCAGGTGCCGGAAGCAGGATGGGAAAATTACTCCGACTCGGAATCGGCTTTCAGTGCCACTTCGCTGGGGAAGGCTGCTTGGGCCGGTGACGATTCGGCGTCGGAAGCGGATTCGGCAACAGATGAAGGTGTCACCCTTCCCGAGAAGGAGGAACAGGGCGTCAAGATCGACGTTGAGCAAAAAGGGGGGGACACTTTTAATGATGAGAGGGCTTTGGGGAGTGCAAGAGAAGGTTCTAAGCGTGGGGAAGAGAAAAAGGAGGATCTGGCGGTTGGAGACAGAATGGGAGATTCCAATAATAGCAAAGATAATGCTGGCGGCTGGAAGAAGCATGCGGAGGATGAGGAATCGTTGGAATTCCCACCAGGGTGGGGCCCAGGAGAGAAACCTAAGGAGTTTGTGGGTCCTACTACAAGCAGTCCGTCGATGGGCCTAGCCCAAAATGACGTGCTTCCGAGTCTTGCCCAGGATGTGTCTGACTCCTCACTCCAATTCCCACCGGGTTGGGGCCCAATTCCCAGAAATGACCGCTGTGGGCCTGAGCTATCACAAGATTTTGCACAAGACCCTGTTGAAAGCAGACCGCTGGTGGGCCTTGCCCCAAATGAAGAGATTTCGAGCAAAGCCCAGGAAATGTCGGCCACCTCGCTGTAATTTCCACCGGGTTGGGGCCCAAAGCTCAGGACCGACCTTTCTGGACCTGGGCCATCACAAGTTTACGTTCAGGAGACTTTGTTACATGATGAAGAGGAAGGAAATTGCGCGCCTTGCCAA
The DNA here is from genome assembly GCA_036873715.1 of Salvia sclarea. Classification (NCBI taxonomy): domain Eukaryota; kingdom Viridiplantae; phylum Streptophyta; class Magnoliopsida; order Lamiales; family Lamiaceae; genus Salvia; species Salvia sclarea. The sequence goes on from JAYJMF010345158.1 coordinate 49,195, forward strand.
GAGCGACTCTTGGAAGAAGGATTTCTAGAGACGCAGCCCACTCTCAGTGTTGAGGAAGCTTCGGAAGCTACAGGGAGAGGTGAACCGAGGAAGCCAGAGTTGGGAGTGAGCAAGAAGATAAGAAGCCAACGCCTATCGAAAAACCAGAGGAGACGCTTGAAGAGGGCGGATAAACAGAAGAAAGAGAAAACAGCCCGAGATTTCTTTAACGGCTTACTCTCTCCAGATAAATCAGGAAGGAAGTTTGAGACGAAAAGAATGAGAGTGGAAGCAGAGGAAGTCTTGAAACTCGGCGATGCGCTTGGTTTAATGAGAGCAGTCCCAAAGGAGATCATTGTGGGGGAAATTGAAGAAAGCATGACTGATAGGAAGTCGAAGAAGAACGAGGCTAGGAGAGACGTGAGTAAAGTTGTCCAATGAAGTTGTTAAGTTACAATATAAGAGGTTTGGGGACGAAAGCGAAGAAGATGGAGATGAGAAATTTGGTCCAAAAGGAAAAGGTGGACTTCTGCCTTATTCAAGAATCTAAGTTGGCGACGGTTGATGAGATTCTGTGCAGAGGGGTGACGGGTGATTCAAATTTCTCGTGGGCTTCTAAAGCAGCGGAGGGCCGGTCAGGAGGGATCATCACGCTTTGGGATCGATCCAAGTTCACGATGGCGAGCAGCTGGGACTTTGGCGGAGCCCTTTGCGTTAAAGGTGTGTGGAATAGCTCGGGTTTGGACTGTTTATTAGTGAATGTGTATGCCCCCTGCGAGCATGCAGAAAAAGTTGATTTATGGGACAGGCTGGTTCTGACTGCAATCCAGTGGAAGGATATTTGTGTTTGTTTCTGCGGAGATTTTAACTCGGTGAGGTTTTCTTCCGAGAGGGTGGGTAAGAATGTGAATCCTTGCAGGAGAGATATTGCGCGCTTTGACCGGTTCATTAAGGAAGCTGATTTGACTGAGTTCCCGCTTCAAGGGAGGCAATTTACTTGGTACAGAGACGACGGTTCCTGTAAGAGTAAGATCGATCGCTGCTTCGGGAACCAAAAGTGGATGAGTTCTTTCCGTAATCTGTCGCTAAGAGGAAGGAAAAGGGGCCTTTCTGACCATGTTCCAATTTTCTTGGAAGAGAAGGTGACCGATTGGGGACCAAAGCCGTTCAAGTCCTTGAATGCTTGGTTTGAGAATCCAGATTTTCTTCCCTTTGTGAGGGATAAGTGGAGCAGCTATGAGGTGCGTGGCTGGGGAGGTTTTGTGATTAAGGAAAAATTGAAGCGACTCCGTGAAGATGTTAAATCTTGGAATTTGACAGTCTTTGGGAAGATTGGGGAGAGAATCGAGAAGAGAAAAGAGACGATCTTCCATTTGGATTTGATTGATGATGCGTTTGGGCTTGAGGAGGAGGAGGTGGTCGCGAGGAATTTAGAGAAAGCGCTTCTGATTCAGGATACGATTTCTTGGAACAGTGCCCTCCAACAAAAAGCAAAACTGAATTGGATTAAATTTGGAGATGCAAATAGTGCCATGTTCCATAGAGCTATCAATGGAAAGAGGGTCAGGAACGAAATTCACGGGCTCCTTATTGGTAACGCGTGGTCTCAGAATGTGAGAAAGGTGAAAGACTTCATTAGAAGCTCTTTTGAGAGCCATTTCAAGAGTGTTGGGGCTCGGAGCTATCTCATTCCGCATGATTTATGCATTGTGAGAGTGTCGGAGGAGGCAAACCGTATGCTCACGAGTCCTTTTACCGAATTGGAGGTCTTGGAGGCGCTGAAGGATTGTGGGGAGTTCAAAAGCCCAGGCCCTGACGGCTTCAATCCGGTCTTATTTCGAAAATGTTGGGATGTCATGAAGGCCGATGTTATGAGGTTTCTTCATGAATTCCATAAGTACGGGAAACTTACGAAAGGCCTCAACCACTCTTTTATTTCGCTTATTAAGAAGAAGGAGAGCTCGAGCGATCTTAAACACTTTAGACCGATCTCTCTTGTTGGTGGGCCGTATAAGATTTTGTCTAAAGTGTTGGCGAGGAGACTGGGCTCGGTGTTGGGCTCGATCATCTCCAGGGAACAGTCGGCTTTTGTGAAAGGACGACAGATATTAGATTGTATTGTGTCCTTGAATGGGGTATTGGAGGATGTCAAAAATAGAAAAGGCGGGGGGTTCTGTTATAAGATTGATTTTGCGAAAGCTTATGACTCTATCGAATGGAGCTTCCTTGGCAATATGTTGGCGTCTTTCGGTTTCTCGGAGAAATGGACGGCGTGGATGAGAGAATGCGTGGAATCAGCCCACGCGGATGTGTTGGTGAATGGAAGTCCGTCCGGGGACTTTGAATTAAGGAGAGGTCTGAGGCAAGGGGACCCAATCTCGCCGTTCTTATTCATAATTGCGGCTGAGTGTATTGGGCTTTTGATGAAGAGAGCTATTCAGCAGGGTCTCTTCGACCCGATTGAGGTAGGAGACGAGAGGATGAAGGTCTCACATATCCAGTTCGCGGATGATACGATCTTTCTCGGTAAAGCTTCTATGAAGAATGCTGTGTTCCTGAAAAGGTTCTTGGTTTTGGTCGAGTTGGTCTCCGGTCTCAGGATTAATAGGGAGAAATGTCAGGTGATCAATGTTAAGGCGAACCCTGGTTTGATGGCTGACGTTGCGGATTTGCTTGGCTGTAAGTGCGATTCCCCTCCTTTTAAGTATTTGGGGCTGAACTTGGGGAGTCGTCATAAGAAAGTCGGCGACTGGAAATATGTTATCGATAAAGTTCGTGATAGGCTGGACAAATGGAGAAATCTCAAAATCTCTCTTGGAGGTAGAATCACGTTGGTGAAATCTGTGTTATCGACTATTCCACTCTATGCCCTTTCCGTTTTTAGGGCCCCGATAAAGGTGTTGAATATTCTTACTTCTCTGCAACAGGGGTTCTTATGGGGGGGAGGTAGAAATAGGAAGATTGTTTGGGCGAAATGGGAGGCTTTATCTCGATCTAAATTGGAGGGGGGGCTGG